>JAIUJO010000216.1:62500-80000 GCA_023846275.1 Vanilla planifolia | reverse complement strand
ACTTCTTCATCTTCTTCTTCTTCTTCTTCTTCATATTCTTCTTCTTCTTTTTCTTCTTCTTCTCCTCCTTTCTCGTCTTCTTCCTCTTCATCTTCTTCTTCTTCTTTGTCTTCTTCTTTTTTGTTGTCTTCTTCTTCTACTTTTACTTTATCATCTTCTAACTCTTCTTCATCTTCTTCTTCTTCATCATCATCTACTTCTTCATCTTCTTCTTCTTCTTCTTCTTCTTCTTCTTTTTCCTCTGTCTTATTTTTCTTCTTTTTATTCTTCTTCTTCTTCTTCTTCTTTTATTCCTGTTTCTTTTTATTCTTCTACTTTTTCTTCTTCCTCCACTTCTTCTTCCTCTTCTTCATCTTGCTGTTGTTGTTCTTCTTCTTTTCTTCTTCTTCATCTTCTTTGTCTTCTTCTTCTTCATTTTCTTCTTCTTCTTCTTCATTTTGTTGGACTTCATCTTCTTCTTCTTCTTCTTCTGCTTCATCATCATCATCAACATCTTCTTCTTCTTCTTCTTCTTCTAATTCTTCTTCTTCTTCTTCTTCTTCTTCTTCTTCTTCTCTTCTTCTTCTTCTTCTTTGCCTTCATTGCCTTCTTCTTCTTCTTCTTCTTCTTCTTTTTCTCTTCTTCTTCTTCTTTGATTTCTCCTTCTTCTAGGTCTTTTCTTCTTTTTCTTTGTCTTCTTCTCCTTCTTCTTCTTCTTCTTCTTCATCTTCATCATATTCTTCTTCTGCCACTTCTCCTTCTACTTGTTCTTCTTCTTCTTCTTCTTTAACTTCTTCTTCTTCTTCTTTATCATCTTCTTTACTTCTTCCTCTTTTTCTTATTCTGCTTCTTGTATTTCTTTTCTTCTTCTTCTCCTTCTTCTTCTTCTTCTTAAACTTCATCTTCTTCTTCTTCCTCTTTTTTTTTCTTTTTCTTCGTCTTCTTCTTCTTCTTCTTCTTCTACTTCTTCTTGGTTCTTGACTTCTTGTGCTTTTTCTTTTTCTTCTTCGTCTTCTTCTTCTTCCTCTTCTTCTTCTCCATCTTCCTCTTCTTCTTCTTCTTCTACCTCTTTTTCTTCTTCTTCTTCGTCTTCTTCTTCTTCTTCCACATTTTCATCTTCGTCATCTTCGTCTTCTTCTTCCTATTCAATGCCTTCCTCCTCTTGTTCATCTTTTTTTTTCTTCTTCAACTTCTTCTTCTTCTTTGTCTTCTTCTTGTTCGTCTTCTTCTTCTTCTTCTTCATCTTCTTCCTTTTCTTAGAATTCATAATCATCATCATCATCTTGTTCTTCTTCTTCTTCTTCTTTCTTCTTCTTCTTTTTAACTTCTTATTCTTGTTCTACTTCATCTTCTTCTTCTTCGTCTTGTTCTTCTTCCCCTTCTTCTTTGTCTTCTTCTTCCTCGTCTTCTTCTTCTTCATCTTCATAATCTTCTTCTTTGCCTTCTCCTTCTTCTTCATCTTCCTCTTCTTTTACTTTTACTTTATCATCTTCTAACTCTTCTTCGACTTCTTCTTCTTCTTCAACATCATCATCTTCTTCTACTTCTTTTTTTTCCTCCTCTTCTAATTCTTCTTGTTTTTTTCTCCTTCTACTTCTTCATCTACTACTACATTTTTTTATTCTTTTACTTTTTCTTCTTCTTCCTCTTCTTCTTCTTCATCTTCTTCTTCTTCTTCTTCATCTTGTTGTTGTTCTTCTTCTTCTTTTTCTTCTTCTTCCTCTTCTTCTTCTTCTTCCTTTAATTTCTTCTTCTTCCTCTTCTTCTTCATCTTCCTCTTCTTCTTCTTTGTCTTCTTCTTTTTTTTCTTCTTCTTCATATTCTTTGTCTTCTTCTTCTTCTTAGTGTTATTCTTCTCTTTCTTCGTCTTCTTCTTCCTCTTCTTCTTCTTCTTCTTCTTCTGCTTCTTCTTCTTTTTCTTCTACTTCTTCTTCTTCTTCTTCTTATTCTTCTTCTCCTCCTCCTTTTTCTTCTTCTTCTTCTTCTTCTTCTTCTTTTTATTTCACCTTCTTCTTCTTCTGATTCTTCTTCTTTTGATTCTTCTTCTTCTGATTCTTCTTCTTCTTCTTCTCTTCTTCTTCTTCTTCCTCTTCTTCCTCTTCTTCTTCTTCTTTTCATTCTTCCCCTTCTTCTTTTCTACTTCTTCTTCTTCCTCTTTGTCAACTACTTCTTCTTCTTCTTCTTCTCTTCTTCTTCTTTGTCAATTTTTTTCTTCTTCTTCTTCTTCTTCTTCTTCTTTTTATTGTAGTTCTTCTTCTTCTCCATCTTCTTCTTCTTCTGCTTCTTCATCATCATCATCTTCTTCTTCGTCTTCTTCTTCTTATACTTCTTCTTAGTCTTCTACTTCTTCTTCTTCTTCATCATCTTCATCTTCTTCTTTTACGTCTTCTTCCTCAGCTTCTTCATTTTCTTCTTCTTCTTTTTCTTGTTCTTCTTCTTGTTCTTCTTCTTCTTGTTGTTCTTCATCTTGTTCTTCTTCTCCTTCTTCTTGTTGTTGTTCTTCTTCTTCTATCCCTTTTTTCTTAAACTTTTTCCTTATCTTCTTTTTTATCTTCTTCTTCTTCTCCCACTTCTCTTTCTTCTTCTTCTTCTTCTTCTTCTTCTTCCTCTTCTTCTTCTTCTTCTTCTTCTTCGTCTCCATCTACTTATTCTTCTTTTTACTGTAGTTCTTCTTCTTCTCCTTCATCTTCTTCTTCTTCTGCTTCTTCATCATCATCATCTTCTTCTTCTTGATCTTTTACTTCTTCTTCTTCTTCATCATCTTCATCTTCTTCTTTTTCGTCTTCTTCTTCAGCTTCATTTTCTTCTTCTTCTTTTTGTTGTTCTTCTACCTGTTCTTCTTCTTCTTGTTGTTCTTCATCTTGTTCTTCTTCTCCTTCTTCTTCTTCTTCTTCTTCTTCTTGCCCTTTTTTCTTCAACTTTTTCCTTATCTTCTTTTTTATCTTCTTCTTCTTCTCCCACTTCTCTTTCTTCTTCTTCTTCTTCTTCTTCTTCTTCTTCTTGCCCTTTTTTCTTCAACGTTTTCCTTGTCTTCTTTTTTATCTTCTTCTTCTTCTCCCACTTCTCTTTCTTCTTCTTCTTCTTCTTCGTCTTCGTTTCCTTGTTCTTCTTCTAATTCTTCTCCATCTTCTTCTTGTTCTTCTTCTCGTCGTCCTCCTTTTTTTTCTTCTTCTTCTTCTTCTTCTTTTTATTCACCTTCTTCTTCTTCTTCTATTTGTTCTTTTTTTTCTTCTCTTCTTCCCCTTCTTCCTCTTCTTCCACTTCGTCTTCTTCTTCTTTTCCTTCTTCCTCTTCTTATTTATCAACTACTTGTTCTTCTTCTTCTTCTTCCCTTCTTTTTCTTTGTCAACTACTTTTCTTCTTCTTCTTCGTCTCCATCTACTTATTCTTCTTTTTGTTGCACTCCTTCTTCTTCTTCTTCATCTTCTTCTTCTTCTGCTTCTTCATCATCATCATCATCTTCTTGTTTCTCTTCTTCTCCTAAATCTTCAACTTCTTCATCTTCTTCTTCATCTTCTTCTTCTTCTTTTTCGCCTTCTTCTTAAGCTTCTTCATTTTCTTCTTCTTTTTCCTGTTGTTCTTCTTGTTCTTCTTCATCTTCTTGTTCTTCATCTTGTTCTTCTTCTCCTTCATCTTCTTCTCCTTCTTCTTCTTGCCCTCTTCTCTTTCTACTTCTTCTACTTCTTCTTCTTCATCATCTTCTTCTTCTTCCCATTCTTCTTCTTCTCCAACTTCTTCTTCTTCTTCTTCTTCTTCTTCTTCTTCTTCGTCTTCATTGCCTTGTTCTTCTTCTAATTCTTCTTCTTCTTCTTCTTCTTCTTCTTCATCATCTTTTTCTTTCTCAACTTCTTTTTCTTCTTCTCGGTCTTTTTCTTCTTCTTCTTTGACTTCTTCTTCTTCTTATTCTTATACTTTATTCATCGTTTTCTTCTTCTTCTTCTTCTCCTTCTTCTCCTTCTTCTTCTCCTTCTTTTTCATCTTTTTCTTCCTCTTCTTCTTCTTCTTCACCTTCTTCTTCTTCTCCTTCATTTTTTTCTTGTTCTTCATCATCTACTTCTTTTCTTCTTCCTCATTTTCTTCAAATTCATCTTCTTCTTCTTCCTCTTCTTATTCTTTTTCTTCTCCTTTTTCTTCTTCTTTTTCTTCTTCTTCTTTTATTTTGACTTCTTCTTTTTCTTCTTCTTCTTCTTCTTCTTAGCCGTCTTCCTCTTCTTCTGCTTCTTCTTCTACCACTTCTTCTTCTTCTTCCTCTTGTTCGTCATTGTCATCTTTGTCTTCTTCTTCTTTTTCTTCGTCTTCTTCTTCTTCGTCTATGCCATCCTCCTCTTCTTCATCTTATTTTTCTTCTTCTTCTTCTTCTTCTTCTTCATTGTCTTCGTCTTGTTCGTCTTCTTCTTCTTCTTCGTCTTCTTGTTCTTTTTCTTCTTCTTCGACTTCTTATTCTTAGTATTCATCATCATCATCTTCTTCTTCTTCTTCTCTTCTAACTTCTTCTTCTTGTTGTTCTTCTTCTTCTACTTCTTCTCTTTCATCTTCTTCTTCTTCTTCTTGTTCTTCTTCTTCTTCTTCTTTTTCTTCATCTTTTTCTTCTTCTTCTTCTTCTTCTTCTTTTTCTTCTTCTTTTTATTTTTCTTCTTCTTCATCGTCTTCTTCTCCTTCTTTTTCTTCTTTATTATCTTCATCATCTTCTTCTTCTACCTCCTATTCTTCTTCTTCTTCATCATCTTCTTTGTCTTCTCTTCTTCTTCTTCTTCTTCTTCTTCTCCTTCTCCTTCATCTTCTTCTCTTTCTCCTTCTTATTCTTCATTTTAGTCTTCTTCCTCTTCATCTTCTTCTTCTTCTACTACTACTGCATCTTCATCTTCTTCTTCTTCTTCTACTACTACTACTTCTTCCTTTTCTTCCTCTTCTTCTTCTTTTCTACTTCTTCTTCTCCTTCTTTGTCAACTACTACTTCTTCTTCTTCTTCTTCTTCTTCTTTTTCTTTTTTGACTTCTTCTTCTTCTAGGAATTTTTCTTCTGCTTCTTTTTCTTCATCTTGTACTTCTTATTCAACTTCTTCTTCTTCTTCATCTTCTACTTCTTCCTCTTTTTCTTGTTCTGCTTATTATACTTCTTTTCTTCTTCTTCTTCTTCTCTTCTTGTTCTTTTTCTTCATCATCTTCTTCTTCTTTTTCTTCCTCTTCTTCTTTGTTTTTCACTTCTTGTTCTTCTTTTTCTTCTTCTTCTTCTTCTTCTTCGTCTTCTTCTTCTTCTTCCTCCTCTTCTTCTTCTCTATCTTCCTCTTCTTCTTCTTCTTCTACCTCTTTTTCTTCTTCTTCTTTGTCTTCTTCTTCTTCTTCCACTTTTTCGTCTTCGTCATCTTTGTTATCTTCTTTATCTTCTTCCTCGTCTTCTTCTTCTTCAACTTCGTCATCTTCTTCTTTGGCTTCTTTTTTTTCGTCTGCCTCTTCTTCTACTTTTACTTTATCATTTTCTAACTCTTCTTCGTCTTCTTCTTCTTCTTCTTCATCATTATGAGCACCTTCTTCTACTTCTTCTTTTTCCTCCTCCTCTTCTTATTCTTCTTCTTTTTCTTCTCCTTCTACTTCTTCATCTACTCCAAAATCTTTTTATTCTTTTACTTTTTCTTCTTCTTCCTCTTCTTCTTCTTCATCTTCTTCTTCTTCATCATCATCATCTTGTTGTTGTTCTTCTTCTTCTTGTTTTTCTTCTTCTTCCTCTTCTTCTACTTCTTTCTTTGATTTCTTCTTCTTCCTATTCTTCTTCTTCTTCCTCTTCTTCGTTTTCTTGTTCTTGGTCTTGTTCTTCTTCTTCTTCCTCTTCCTCTTCTTCTTCTTCTTTTTCTTCTACTTCTTCTTCTCCTTCTTCTTCTTATTTTTCTTCTACTCCTTTTTCTTCTTCTTCTTCTTCTACTTTTTATTCACCTTCTTCTTCTTCTTCTTATTCTTCTTCTTCTTCTTCTCTTCTTCTTCTTCTTCTTCCTCTTCTTCCTATTCTTCCTCTTTTCCTTCTTCCTCTTCATGTTTTCTACTTGTTCGTCTTCTTCATTGTAAACTACTTGTTCTTCTTCTTCTTTGTCAACTACTTCTCTTCTTCTTCTTCTTGTTCTTCTTCGTCTACATCTACTTATTCTTCTTTTTGTTGTACTTCTTCTTCTTCTTCTTCTTCTTCTTCTTCTTCTTGTTCTTCTTCTTCTTAATCTTCTATTTCTTCTTCTTCTGCTTCATCTACTTCTTCATTTTCTTCTTCTTTTTCTTGTTCCTCTTCTTGTTCTTCTTCTTCTTCTTGTTCTTCATCTTCTTCTTCTTCTCCTTCTTCTTCTTCTTCTTTTTTGTCTTCTTCTTCTTCTCCCACATCTCTTTCTTCTTCTTCTTCTTCTTCTTCCCCTTCTTCTTCTCCTCCTTCAACTTTTTCTTCTTCTTCTTCTTCTTCTCCTTCTTCTTCTTCTTCTTTTTCGTCTTCGTTCCCTTGTTCTTCTTCTAATTCTTCTTCTTCTTCTTCTTCTTCTTCTTCTTTTTCTCAGTCTTTTCTTTCTTCTTTGTCTTCTTCTTCTTCTTATTCTTATACTTTCTTCATCGTTTTCTTCTTCTTCTCCTTCTCGTTCTTCTCCTTCTTCTTCTTCTACTTTTTTATCTTTTTCTTCTTCTTCTTCTTCAACTTCTTCTTCTTCTTCTTCATCTTCTTCTTCTTCTACTTCATCTTTTTCTTACACTTCCTCTTCTATTTCTTTTCTTCTTCATCATTTTCTCCAAATTCATCTTCTTTTTCTTCCTCTTCTTGTTCTTTTCTTCACCTTCTTCTTCTTCTTTTTCTTCTCCTTCTTTGATTTTGACTTCTTCTTCTTCTTTTTCTGCTTCTTCTTCTTCTTCGTCTTCCTCTTCTTCTTCTTCTTCTTCTTCTACCACTTCTTCTTCTTCTTCTTCTTCTTCTTCTTCTTCTTCATCTTCTTCTTCTTCCTCTTGTTTGTCTTCGTCATATTCGTCTACTTCTTCTTCGTCTATGCCTTCCTCCTCTTCTTCATCTTATTTTTCCTCTTCTTCTTCTTCTTCTTCTTTATCTTCGTCCTGTTAGTCTTCTTCTTGTTCGTTTTCTTCTTCTTTTTCTTCTTCTTCTACTTGTTATTCTTAGTATTCATCATCATCATCATCTTCTTCTTCTTCTCTTCTAACTTCTTCTTCTTGTTCTTCTTTTTCTTCTTCCTCTACTTCATCTTCTCCTTCATCTTCTTCTTCTTCTTCTTTTTCTTATTCTTTTTCTTCTTCTTCTTCTTCTTCGTTTTCTTCTTCTTCTTTTTATTTTTCTTCTTCTTCTTCATCGTCTTCTTTACCTTCTTCTTTTTCTTCTTTATTATGATCATCATCTTCTTCTTCTTCACCTTCTTCTTCTACCTCCTGTTCATCTTCTTCTTCTTCATCTTCTTTGTCTTCTCTTCTTCTTCTTCTTCTTCTTCTTCTTCTCCTTCTCCTAAATCTTCTTCTTCTCTTTCTCCATATACTTCATTTTAGACTTCTTCCTCTTCAACTTCTTCTTCTTCTTCTTTTTCTTCTACTACTACATGTTCATCATCATCATCTTCTTCTTCTACTTCTTCCTTTTCATCTTCTTCTTCTTTTCTACTTCTTCTTCTTCTTCTTCTTTGTCAACTACTTGTTGTTCTTCTTTTTCTTCTTCTTCTTCTTCATTGTCAACTACTTTTCTTCTTCTTCTTCTTCTTCTTCTTCATCTGCATCAGCTTATTCTTCTTCTTCTTCATCTCCTTCTTCTTCTTCTTCTCTTCTTCTTCTTCTTCTTCATCTTCTTCTTCTCCTTTTTCTTCTTCATCTTCTTCTTCTTCTTCATGTTCTCCTACTTTTTCATCTTCCTCATCTTCTTCTTCTTTGTCTTCTTCTCGTAATTCTTCATCTTCTACTACTTCTTCTTTATCATCTTCTTCTTCTTCTTCATCTTCTTCTTCTGTTCTTCTTCCTCTACTTCTTCCTCTTCTTCTTCTTCTTCGTCTTCTTCTTACCATCTTCTTCTTCTTCTTCTTCTTCTTCTTCTTCGTCTTCATTTTCTTCTTGTTCATCTTCTTCTACTTTGTCTTCTTCTTCTTCTTATTCTCCTTCTTGTTTTTCGTCTTCTTCTTCCTCTTCCTCATCTTCTTCTTCTCTTCTTCTTCTTTTTCTTGATCTTCATCTTTTTCTTCTTTGTGTTCCTCTTCTTCGTCTTCTTCTTCCTCTTCTTCATCTTCCTCTTCTTTTTCTTCTTCATCTTTGTCTTCTTCTTCATCATCTCCATCTTCTTTTCCTACTTTTGCGTCTTTCTCTTTGTCTTCTTCTTCGTATTCTTCTTCTTCTTCTTGTTCTTCTTCGTCTTCTTCTTCTTCTTCTTCTTCTTCTTCTTCTTAATTTGTTTTACTTCTTCTTCTTGTTGTACCTCTTCTTCTTCTAGTTCTTCTTCTTCTTCTACCTCTTCCTCTTCCTCTTCCTCTTCTTCTTCTTATTCTCTTTCTTCTTCTTCATTTTGTTCTTCCTCTTCTTCTTTATCTGTTTTTTCTTATTCTTCTTCTTCTTCTTCATCTTCTTCTTTTTCCACTTTTTTGTTTTCTATTTCTTCATCTTCTTCTTCTTCCACTTTTATTTCTTCTTCGTTATCTACTTCTTCTTCTTCTTCTTCTTCTTCTTCTTTTTCTTCTTTTTCCTCCTTTTCTTCCTCTTCTTCTTTGTCTTATTCTTCTCATTCTTCTTCTACTTCGTCATATTCTTTTTCTACTACTTTGTTATCTTCTTCTTTATCTTCTTATTCTTCATCTTCTTCCTTCGCTTCTTCTTCTTCTTCTTCTTCCTCCTCTACTTCATCTCCTCCTCCTCCTTCTTCTTCTTCTTCTTCTTCTCCTTATTCGACTTTTTCTTCTACTACGTGTATTTCTCCTTCTTCTTTCTTCTCTTCTGCTCCTTTTTTTTCTTGTTCTTCTTCTTGTTCTTCTTTTTCTTCTTCTTGTTCTTTTTCCTCTTCTCCTTCTTCTTCTTTGCCTTCTTCATTTTCTTCTTCGTCTTCATCTTCTTCTTCTTCTTCGTCTTCTTCTTTTCATTCTTCTTCTTCTTCTTCTTCTGTTTCTTCTTCGTCTTCTTCTTGTTCTTCTTCTTGTTTGTTTTCTTCTTCCTCTTCTTCTTCATTGTTTTCTTCCCCTTCTTCTATTTTTGCTTCTTCTTTTTCTTCTTCTTCTTCTTCTTCTTCTTGTTCTTGTTCTTTCTCTTCTTCTACTTGACTTCTTTTAATTCTTCTTCAACTTTCTTCTTCTTCTTCTTGTTCATATAATTCTTCTTTTTCTTCTTCTTCGTGTTCTTCAATTTATTCCTATTTTTCTTCTTTTTCTTCTTTTAATTATTATTCTTCTTACTCTACTTCCTCTCCTTCTTCTTCATCATCTTATTCTTCTACTTCTTCTTCTTCCTCCTCTTGTTCATCTGCATCCTCTTTCTCTCCTTCATCTCTCTCTTCTTGGTCTTCTTCTTCTTCTTCTTCTTCTTCTACTTCTTCGTCTTTGCCTACTCCTATGTTTTCTTCTTCTTCCTCCACTTCTTCTTCTTCTTCTTCGTCTTCTTCTTCTTCTTCTTTATCTTCTTCTTCTTCATCATCATCCTCTTCTTCTTCATCTTCTTCGTCGTCTTCTTCTTCTTCTTCCTCTTCTTCTTGTTCCTCTTCTTCTTCTTTTTCTTCATCTTCTTCTTCTACTACTTCTTTTGCTTATTCTTCTTCTTCTTCTTCTTCTTTATCTTCTTCCTATTCTTCTTCTTATTTTTACTATTTTTATTATGATTATTAATATTATTCTTCTACTTCTTGTACTTCTTCTTCTTTTTCTTCTTCTTCTTTGTCTTCGTCATCTCCCTCTTGTTCATCTTTATTCTTTTTCATCTTATTCTTCTTTTCTATCATTGTCTTCTTCTTCTTTGTTTTCTTCCTTTTCTTCTTCTTCTTCTTATTCTTCTTCTTTTTGTTCTTCTTCTACGTCTTCTTCTTTTTCATCTTCTTCTTTTTCTTCTTCTGCTTCTTCATCTTCTTCTTCTTCATCCTCTTCTTCTTCTTCTTCCTCTTCTTTTTCTTCTTCTTCTTCATCTTCTTCGTATTCTTCAACATCATCAACATCTTGTTCTTCTTCTTCTTCTTCTTAAACTTCTTCTTCTTCGTCTTGTTATGTTTATTCCTCTTTTTCTTCTTCTTCTTATTCTCCCACTTTTTCTTCTTTTGTTTCTTCTACTCTTTCCTCTCTTTCTTCTTCTTCTCCTCCTTCTCCTTCTTCCTCTTTTTCTTCTACTTCTTCTTCTTCCTCTAATTTATCTTCTTCTGCCTCTTCTTCTTCTTTTTCTTCTTCACCTTCTTCTTCCTCTTCTTTCTCTTCTTCTTCTTCTTCTTATCCTTCTTCTTCTTGTTGTTATTATTTTTCTTTTTATTCTTCTTCTATTTCTTTTTCTTCTCCATCTTCTTCTTCTTCTTCTTCTTCCTCTTCTACTCCTTTTATTCCCTCTTCTTCTTCTTCTTCTTCTTCTACTTTATCTTCTTCTTCTTCTACCTCTTCTCCTTTCTTCTTCACCTTTTTCTACTTCTTATTCTTCTTATTCTCTTCATTATCATCATCATCATCTTCTTCTTCTTTTTCTCGCTTTTCTTCAACTTCTTCTTCGTCTCTATTTCCTCTTTCTCTTCTTCTTTTTGTTCTAATTCTACCTCATCATCTTCTTCTTCTTCTTTTTCTACATCATCAACTTGTTTTAATTCTTCGTATTTTTCTTCTTCTTCTTCTTCTTGTCTTTTCTTCTTTTTCTTTTTCTTTTTCTTATTCTTCTTCTTCTTCTTCTACTTCATCTACTTCATCTTCATCTTCTTCTTCTTCTTCTTCTTCATCTTCAGCATCATCATCATCTTCTTCTTCATCAATTTCTTCTTCTTTTTCTTCTTCTTCTTCTTCTTCTCCTTCTTTTTCTTCGTCTTCTTCTTCTTCTTCTTCTTTTTCTTCTTATTCTTCGTCAACTTCTTCTACTTCTTCTTCTTCTTCTTCATCATCTTTTTTTTCTTATTATTATTATTATTATTGTTGTTATTGTTATTTTTATTATTATTATTACTATTATTATTATTTTTATTATTTTTATTTTTATCCCTCTTTATCTTCACCTTCTTCATTATCTTTACCCTTTTTTTCTTCTTCTTCTTCGTTTTAGTTTTCCTCTTCTTCTTCTTCTTCTTCTTCTTCCTCTTCTTATTATTTTTATTATCCTTTTTATTCTTATTCTTCTTCTTCTCCTTCGTCATCATCTTTTCTACTTCTTTTTATTCTTCTCCTCCTTCTTCTAATTCTTCTTCGTCTTCTTCTTCTTCATCATCATCTTCTTTTTCTTCTAGTTCATCTTCTTCTTCTTTTTCTCCTTATTCTTTTTTTTACTTCATCCTCATCATCATCTTCTTCTTCTCCTCCTCCTTCTTCTTCTTCTCCTTCGTCTTGTTCTTCTTCTTCTTCTTCTTCTTCTTCTTCGTCATTGTCATCGTCTTCTTCTTCTTCTTCCTCTTCTTCTACGTGATCTTCTTCTTCCTCTTCTTCATCTTGATCTTCTTCGTCATCTTTTTCTTCTTCTTCTTGTTTATGTTGTTCTTCTTCTTCTTCGTGCTCTTCTTCTTCCTCTTATTGTTCTTCTTCCTCTTTTTCGTGTTTCTCTTCTTCATCTTCTTCTTCTTTGCTTTCTTCTCAATCGTCATCATCTTCTACTTCTTCTTCTGCAAATCTCCTTCATCTACTTCTTCTTCTCCTTCTTCTTCTACTTCTTCTTCGTCCTCTTATTCTTCTTCTTCTTCGTCCTGCTTCTTCTTCTTCATCTTCATCATCATCATCGTCGTCTTCTTCTTCTTCGTCCTCCTCTTTCTCCTATTTTTCTTCTTCTTCTTCTTCTTCATTTTCTTGTACTTCTTTTTCTTTTTCATCTTCATCACCTTGTTCATCTTCTTCATTTTCTTCTTCTTCGTCTTCTTCTACTTATTTTTCTTCAACTTTCTTAATATTCTTCTTCTTCTTCTACTTCTTCTTCCACTACTCCGTCTTCTTCTTCTTCTTCTCTTTCCTTTCTTCGTTTTAGTCTTCTTCTCCTTCATCTTCTCTCCTTTTTCTACTATTACATCTTCTTCTTCTTCTTCTTCTTCTTTTCTTCTTTTTCTTCTCCATGATCTACTTCTTCTTTTTGTTCTGGTTTTTCTTCTTCTTCTTCTTCTTCTCCTTCTTCTTCTTCTTCTTCTTCTTCTTCTTCTTCTTTCTTCTTCTTCTTCTTCTTCTTCTTCTTTTTCATTTTATTCTCCTTCTTCTACTTCTTCACCTTCTTCTTCATCTTCTTCTTCTTCTTCTTCTTCTGCTTCTTCTTCTTTATCGTCTTCTTCTTTGTCTTCTCCCTCTTCTTCTTCTTCTTCTTCTTCTTCTTCTTCTTCTTCTTTCTTCTTCTGCTTCATCTTCTTCTTCTTCTTCTTTCTATTCTTCTTCTTCATCTTCTTCATCTTCTTCTCCTTCACCATCTTCCTCAACTTTTTATCTTTCTTCTTCTTCTTAATCTTCATCTTCTACTTCTACTACTACTTTTTTTCTTCTTCCTCTTCTTCTTCATCATCCTATACTTTTTTGAATTCTTCTTCTTCATCTTTTTCCTGTCCTTCTTCTTCTTCTTCTTCTTCATTTTCGTATTCATCTTCTTCCTCTTCTTCTTCTTCCTCTTTGTCGTCTTTTTCAACTACTTTGTCTTCATCTTCATCTTCTTCTTCTTCACCTTCTACTTCTTCTTTGTGTTCTCCTTCTTGTTCTTCTACTCCTTGTTCTATTACTACTTCTACTTCTTCTTCTTCGTCCCATTCTTCCTCTTCTTTTTCTACTACTACTTTTTCTTCTTCTTCTTGTTCTACTTCTTTTTTGTCTTCTTCTTCTTTCTTTTCTTCTTCTTCTTGTTTTTCTTCTTCTTTGCCTTTTTCTTTGTCTTCTTCTTCTTCTTCTTCTTCTTCTTCTTGTTATTCTTCTTCTTCTTCTTCATTCTTTCTTTCAATCTTCTTCTCCTTCTACTTTGTTGTCTTCTTCTTTTTCTTTTTCTTCTTCTTCATCTTCTTCTTCTTCCACTCTTCTTCTTCTACTTCTTCTTCTTCTTTTTCTTCTTGCTTTTCTTCTTCTTTGCCTTCTTCTTCTTTCAATCTTCTTCTCCTTCTACTTCATTGTCTTCTTCTTTTTCTTGTTCTTCTTCTTCATCATCTTCTTCTTCCACTCTTCTTCTTCTTCTTCTCCTTTTTCTTCTTCTTCTACTTCTTCTTTTTCGTCTTCTTCTTTGTCTTCTTCTTCGTCTTTTTCTTCTTCTTTACCTTCTTCTTCTTCTTCGACTTCTTCTTCATCTTTTTCAAAATCGTCTTCTTCTCTTCTACTTCTTCCTGTTCTTTTACTTCTTCTCATTCTTTTACTTTTTCTTCTTCTTCTTCTTTTCTTCTTCTACATCTAATTCTTCTCCTTCTTCTTCTTTTAATTTTTCATCAACTTCTTCTTCCTATTCTTCTTCTTCTTTTTCCTCCTCTTTTTCTTTCTCTTCTTCTTCTTCTTCTTCTTCTACTTCTTCCTGTACTTCTTCCTCTTCTTCTTCTTCTTCTATTTCTTCTTCCTCTTCTTCTTCACCTACTTTTACTTCTTCGTCTCCTCTTTTATCTTCTTCATCTTCTTCTTCTTCTACTTCCCCATCTTTTTTCTCTTCTACTACATCTACTTCATCATCTTCTTCTTCTTCTTCTTCGTTTTCTCTTTCTTCTTCCTCTTCTTCTTCTTCTACTTCTTTTTCTTCGTTTGCTTTTTTTCTTCTTCTTCTTCTTTGTTTTTTCTCCTTTTTTTCTTCATCGTCATCATCATCTTCTTCCTCTTCTTCTTCTTATTCCTCTTCTTCTTCTTATTCCTCTTCTTCTTCTTCGTCTTCTTCTTCTTCTTTGTCTTGTTCTTCTTCTTCCTCTTCTTCTTCTTCTTTGTCTTCTTCCTCTTCTTCTTCTTCTTGTTGTTGTTGTTGTTCTTCTTCTTCTTCAACTTCTTCTTCTTCTTCTGAATCTTCTTCTTCTTCCTCATCATCATCTTCATCTTCTTGTTCTTCATCATCATCTTCATCTTCTTCTTCTTCGTTTTCTTCTTCTTCTTCTACTTCTTCTTTGGTTTCTTCTTCTTCTTCTTCTTCTCCTTCTCCTTCTACTCCTCCTCCACCTCCCCCTTTGTCTTCTTCGTTTTCTTTTTCCTCTTCTTCATCTTCTTCTTTTTCTTCTTCGTTTTTGTCTTCTTCTTCTTCATCTTTTTTTTCTTCATCCTATTCTTCTTCTTTTTTTATCTTTGCCTTCTTCTTCCTCTTCTTCTTCTTCTTCTTATTGTTGTTGTTCTTCTTCTTGTTCAACTTCTTCTTCTTCTTCTTCTTCTTCTTCTTCTTCCTCATCATCATCTTCATCTTCTTGTTCTTCATCATCATCTTCATCTTCTTCTTCTTCGTTTTCTTCTTCTTCTTCTACTTCTTCTTTGGTTTCTTCTTCTTCTTCTTCTCCTTCTCCTTCTACTCCTCCTCCACCTCCCCCTTTGTCTTCTTCGTTTTCTTTTTCCTCTTCTTCATCTTCTTCTTTTTCTTCTTCGTTTTTGTCTTCTTCTTCTTCATCTTTTTTTTCTTCATCCTATTCTTCTTCTTTTTTTATCTTTGCCTTCTTCTTCCTCTTCTTCTTCTTCTTCTCCCTGATATCCTTTGTCTTCCTCTTCTTCTTCACCTTCATCTTCTTCTTCTTCACCTTCTTCTTCTCCTTCTTCTTTATCTTCCATTTCTTCTACTTCTTCATCTTCATCATCATCTTCTTCTTCTTCAACTTCTTCCCCTTCATCTTCTTCTTTTTTTGTTCTTCTTCTTCTTCTTCTTCTTTTTCTTATTCTTCCTCTCGTTCTTCGTCTTCTCCTTCATCTTCTTATTCGTTTACTTTATCTTCCTTTTCTTGTTATGGTTCTTCTTCTTCATCTTTGTCTTCTTCTTTTTCTTCATCTTCGTGTTCTTCTTCTTCTTCTTCTTCGTGTTCTTCTTCTTCCACTTGTTGTTCTTCTTCCATGTTTTCATCTTTCTCTTCTTTGTCTTTTTCTTCTTTGTCATCTTCTTCATCATCATCGCCTTCTACTTCTTCTTCTTCTTCTTTTTCTTCTTCATCTTCTTCTTCTTCTTGTTTGTCATGGTCTTCTTCTTCATCTTCTTCTTCTTCTTCTACTACTTCTTCTTCATCTTCTTCTTCTTCGTGTTCTTCTTTCTCTTCTTTTTCTTCTTCCTCTTCTACTTCTTTCTCTTCTACTTTTTCTTCATCTTGCTCTTCATTTTCTTCTACTTTTTCTTCTTCTTGTACCTCTTCTTCTTCTTCATCTTCTTCTTCTTCTTCTTCTTCAACTTCTTCTGCTTCTTCTTCTTCTTCTTCTTCTTCTTCTACTTATTCTTCTTCTTCTCCTTCTTCTTCTTCCTTCTTCCTCTTCTTCTTCTTCTTCTTCTTCTTCTCCTTCCCCTTCTCCTTCTTTTTCTTCTTCTTTTTCGTCTTCATATTATTTACCTTCTTCTTCTTCGTCTTCTTCTTCTTCTTCCTTGTCTTCTTCTTCAACTTTTCTTCTTCCTCTTCTTCTTCTTCATCATCTTCTTCTTCTTCTTCTTCTTCTTCTTCTTCTTGTCGGCCCCCTCTCGAGAACTCTTAAGTTTTGACTTCTTCTTCTTCTTCAACTTCTCCTTCTTCTTCATCTTCTCCTTCTTATTCTTTGAAATCTTCTTCTCCTTCTTCTTCTTATTATTATTATTATTATTCTTCTTCTTCGTCTTCTTCTTTTTGTTTTTCTTCTTCTCCAACTTCTATTCCTTCTTCTCCTTCTTCTTCTTCATCTTCTTCCTCTTCTTCTTCTCCTTTATCTTCTTCTTCTTGTTCCACTTCTTCTTTTTTATCTGCTTCTTTTTCTTCTTCTTCTTCTACTTCATCATCTTCTTCTTCTTTCACTACTTTGCCTTTTTTTTAATTCCTCTTCTTCTACTTCTTCTACTTCTTCTTCTTTTTCTTCTTCTTTGTCTTCTTCCTCTTCTTTTTCTTATTCTTCTTCTACTTCCTTTACATCATCTTCTTTTAGTTCTTTGTATTATTCTTCTTCTTCTTTTTCTTTGTCTTCTTCTTCTTCTTCAACTTCTTCTTTCTCTTCTTCATCTTCTTCTTCTTCATCTTCTTCTTCTTCTTTTTAATCATCTTCTTCTTATTCATCTTCTTCTTTTTCTTTTTCATCAACTACTTCTTTTCTTTGTCTTTTACTTCTTCATCATCATCATTATCTTCTTCTTGTTCTCTGCCTTCTTCTTCTCCATATTCTTCTTCTTCCTCTTTATCTTCTTCTCCTCCTTTTTCTTATTCTTCTTTTTCATCATCATCATCATCATCATCTTCTTCTTCTTCTTTTTATTTTTCTTCCTCTTCTTCTTCTTCTTGTTCTACTTCTTCTTCCTCTTCTTCATGTTTTTCATCTTCTTCTTCTTTCTCTTCATCTTTTTCTTCTCCTTTGTATTCTTCTTCTTCATCATCATCTTCTTATTCTTCTTCGTCATCTTCTTTTTCTTTGACTTCTTCTTTATCATCAATTTCTTCTACTTCTTCATCTTCATCATCATCTTCTTCTTCTTCAACTTCTTCTTCCCCTTCATCTTCTTCTTTTTTTTCTTCTTCGTCTTCTCATTCTTCGTCTTCTTCTTTTTTTTCTTATTCTTCCTCTTGTTCTTCCTCTTCTCCTTCATCTTCTTCTTCGTTTACTTTGTCTTCCTTCTCTTGTTCTGGTTCTTCTTCTTCATCTTCGTCTTCTTCTTTTTCTTCATCTTCGTGTTCTTCTTCTTCTTCTTCTTCGTGTTCTTCTTCTTCCACTTGTGGTTCTTCTTCCATGTTTTCATCTTTCTCTTCTTTGTCTTTTTCTTCTTTGTCATCTTCATCATCTTCACCTTCTACTTCTTCTTCTTCTTCTCTTTCTTCTTCTTTTTCTTCTTCTTGTTTGTCTTGGTCTTCTTCTTCATCTTCTTCTTCTTCTTTTACTACTTCTTCCTCGTCTTCTTCTTCTTCGTGTTCTACTTCCTCTTCTTTTTCTTCTTCTTCTTCTACTTCTTTCTCTTCTACTTTTTCTTCATCTTGCTCTTCATTTTCTTCTACTTTTTCTTCTTCTTGTACCTCTTCTTCTTCTTCGTCTTCTTCATCTTCTTCTTCTTCGCCTTCTTCTGCTTCTTCTTCTTCTTCTTCTACTTCTTCTACTTCTTCTTCTCCTTCTTCTTCTTCTTCCTTCTTCCTCTTCTTCTTCTTCTTCTTCTCCTTCCCCTTCTCCTTCTTTTTCTTCTTCTTCTTCTTCTTCTTCGTCTTCATATTCTTGGTCTTCTTCTTCTTCTTCGTCTTCTTCTTCAACTTTTCTTCTTCCTCTTCTTCTTCAACTTCTTCTTCTTCTTCTTCTTCATCATCATCTTCTTCTTCTTCTTCT
>JAIUJO010000216.1:52500-60000 GCA_023846275.1 Vanilla planifolia | reverse complement strand
CCTTCTTTTTCATATTCGTTTTTTTCATGATCATCATCATCTTCTTCTTCTTCGTCTTCTTCTTTTTATTCTTCTTCTTCTTATTCTTCTTCTACTTCTTCCTCTTCTTGTTCTTTCATCCACTTCTTCTTCTTCTTCTTCTTCTTGAACTTCTTATTTTTCTTCTTCTTCTTCCTCGTTTTCTTCTTCTTCAACTTCTTCTTCTTCTTCTTTGTCTTCTTCTTCTTCCACTTCTCCGTGCTCTTCTTCGTCATCATCTTGTTGTTGTTCTTCTTCTTCTTCTTCTTCTTCTTTTGCGTCTCTTATTTTTTTCTTCCCCTTTCCCTTCTTCTTGTTCTACTACTTCTTCTTCTTCTTCTTGTTCAAGCACTTCTTCTTCCTTTCTTGTTCTTCTTCATCTTTTTTTGTCTTTCTCTTCTTCATCTTCTTCTTCTTTATTTTCTTCTCAATCATCATCGTCTTCTTCTTCTTATTATATGCCTCTGTCTTCTACTTCTTCTTCTCCTCCTTCTTCTTCGTCTTGCACTTCTTCTTCTTCTTCTTCTTCTTCTTCTTGTTTGCCTTCTTCTTTTTTGGGCTCTTCTTCTTCCTCTTGTTGTTCTTCTTCCTCTTTTTCGTGTTTCTCTTCTTCATCTTCTTCTTCTTTGCTTTCTTCTCAATCATCATCATCTTCTACTTCTTCTTCTACATCTCCTTCATCTACTTCTTCTTCTTCTCCTCCTCCTCCTCCTCCTCCTCCTTCTCTTTCATCGTCTTTTTTCTTCTTCTTATTTTTTTTCTTCCACTTTTTGTTATTATTCTTCTTCTTCCTGTTCTTCTGCTCCATATATTCCTTCTTCTTCTTCTTCTTCTTGAACTTCTTCTTCTTCCTCTTCTTCTTCTACTTCTACTTCTTCTTCTTCTTCTTCTTCTTCTCTTTCTCCTCCTCCTACTATGTCTTCTAATTCTTCTTCTTCTTCTTCTCATTCTTCACCTTCTTGTTGTTGTTGTTGTTCTTCTTCTTCTTCTTCTTCTTCTTTTGTTTCTTCTTCTTTTCCTTCATCATCCTCTTCCTTTACCTTTTTTTCTTCTTCTTTCACTTCTTTCTCTTCTTCTTCTTCATCTTCTTCTTCTGCCTCTTCTTTGCCTTTTCTTCTTCGTCGTCTTCTTCTTCTTCTTCTTCTTCTTTCTTTTTCTTCTTCTACTTCTCCTCCTTTTTCTTCCTATCCTTCCTCTTCTTCTACTTCTTCTTCTTCTCCTCCTCCTTCTTTTCCTCCTCGTTTTTCTTCTTCTTCTTCTTCTCCTCCTCCTTTTTTTTCTTCTTCTTCCTCTTCTTCTTCTTCTCCACCTCCTTTTTGTTCTTCTTCTACTTCTTCTTCTTCTTCTTCTTCTTCTTCCACCTCTTCTTCTTCTTCTTCTTCTTCATGTTCATCATCATCATCATTAACTTCTGCTTCTTCTTCATCTTCTTCTTCTTCTCCTCCTCCTCCTCCTCCTCCTTCTTCTTCTTCTTCTTCTTCTTCTTCTTCTTCTTAGTCTTCTCCTTGTACTTCTCCTTCTTCTTATACTTCTTCTTCTTCTTATTCTTCTACTATTTATTCTTATTCTTCTTCCTCTCCCTCTTCTTTTACTTTTACTTTTTCATTTTCTTCCTCTTTTTCTTATTCTTCTCCTTTTTCTTCTTCTTCTTCTTTTTCTTCATCTTCTTCTTCTTTTTCTTCCTCTTGATCTTCTTCTTCTTCCTCTTCTTCTTCATCTTCTTTTTCTGGTTATTCTTCTTCTTCTTCTTCTTCTCCTTCTTCTTGTTCTTGTTCTCCTCCTTCTTTTGCTTCTTCTTTCTTTTTCTACTTCTTTTCTACATCTTCTTATTCTTCTTCTTCTTCTTCATCATCGTCTTCCTCTTCTTCTTCTTCTTCTGCCACATCATCATCATCATCATCACTATCTTCTTCTTCTTCTACTTGTTCTTCAAATTCTTCTCCTTCTTCATTATCATCACATTCTTCTTCTTCGTCATGTTCCTCTTCTTCTTCTTGTTCGTCTTCTTCTTCTTCTTGTTGATCTTCTTTTTCTTCCCATTCGACTTCCTCTACTTCTTCTTCTGCTTCTTCTTCTTCTTCTTCTTCTTCTTCTTCTGCTTCTCTTCTTATTCTTCTTCTTTTTCTTTTTCTACATCTTCTTCTTCTTGTTCTTGTTCTTGTTGTTCTTGTTGTTGTTGTTCTTATTCTTCTTTTTCTTCTTCTTCCACTTCTTCTTGTTTTTCTTCATCTTCTCTTCTTCTTCTTCTTCTACTTCTTCTTTTTCTTCTTCTTCCCCCTTCCTGATTCTTCTTCTTCTTCTTCCTCTTCTTCTTCTTCTACGACTTCTTCTTCTTCTTCTTTTCTTCCTCTTCTTCCTCTTGTTCCTCTTCTTCTTCTTCTTCTTCTTCACCTTCTTCTTCTTCTTCTTCTTCTTCTTCTTCCTTTTCATTATCTTCTACTTCTTATTCTTCATCATATTTTTGTTGTTGTTCTTCTTCTTCTTCTTCTTCCTCTTCTTCTTCTTCTTCTTCTTCTTCTTCTTCTTCTTCTACTTCTACTTCTTCTTTTACTACTTCTTTTTCTTCTTCTTCTTCTTCTTCTTCTTCTTCTTTTTATCATCATCATCTTCTTCTTCTTCTTCTTCTTTGTTTTCTTCTTCTTCTTCTTCAACTACTTCTTGTTCTCCTTCTTCTTGTTCTTCTTCTTCATCTTCTTCATGTTCTTCATCTTCATCATCTTCTTCTTCTTCATTTATTCTTATTCTTCTTCTTCACCTTCTTCTTCTTCTACTTCTTCTTCTTCTTCTTCTTTTTCTTCTTCTTCTCCTTCATCATGCTCTTCTTCTTTTTCTTCTTCTCCTTTCTCTTCTACTTCTTCTTCTTCATCATCTTCTTCTTCATCTTTTCTTCTGGTTCTTCTTCTTCCACTTCTTCTTCTTTTTGTTCTTCTTCTTCTTCTTATTTTTTGTCCTCTTCTTCTATCACTTGTTATTCTTCATCATATTCTTGTTCTTCCTCTTCTTCATCTTCTTTGTGTTCTTCTTCTTCTTCCTCTAGTTTTTCTTCTTCTTCTTCTTTGCCTTCTTTTTTTCTTCCTCTTCATGTTCTTTCTCTTCTTTTTCTTCTTCTTCTTCTTCTTCTTCTTCTTCTTCTTCTTCTTTTTCATCTTCTTGTTCTTCTTCCTATTCTTTGCCTTCTTCTTCTTCTTCTTCATCTCCAACTTCTTCTTCTTCTTTTATATCTACTTCTTCTTCTTCTTCCTCTTCATTGTCCTTTTCTTCATCATCTTCTTCTCCCTCTCCATCTTCTTTTTCCTCTTCTTCTTCTTCTTCTTCCACTTCTACTACTACTACTTCTTCTACATCTTCTTCTTGTTGTTTTTCTTCTTCTTCCTCTTAATATTCTTCCACTTCTTCTTCGTCATAATCTTCGTCTTCTACTTCTTCTTCTTCTTCTAATTCTTCTTCTTCTTCTTCTTCTTCTTCGTCATCATCTTCTTCTTCTTCTTCCTCTTCCTCTTCTTCTTCTTCATGTATTGCTTTTTCTTGTTCTTCTTCGTAATCTAGTTTTTCTTCTTCTCTTTTTCTTCGACAACTTTTTCTTCTTCTCCGTCTTCTTCTTCTTCTTCTTCTCTTCTTCTTCTTCTCTTCTTCTTCTTCTTCTTCTCCTTCCTCTTCTTCTTCTTCTTCCTCTTGTTCTTCTACAACTTCTTCTTCTTCTTCTCCTTATATTTTTATTACTTCTTATTCTTCTTCTCCTTCTTCTTCTTCCTATTCTTCTTCTTCTTCTTCTTGTACATCTTCTCGTTCTTGTTTTTCTTCTTATTCTTCTTCTACTTCTTCTTCTTCTTGTTCTCCTTTGTTTTCTTCTTGTTCTTCTTATTCTTCTTCTACTTCTTTCTCTTAGAATCTTCTCCTTCTTGCACTTCTTTATCTTATTTGCCTTCTTCTTCTTCTTCTTCTTATACTTTTTCTTCAACTTCTTCATCTTCTTCTTCTTCTTCATCTTCCATTTCCTCTTCTCTTTCTTTGTCTTTCTCTTCATCTCCTTCTTCCTTTTGTCCTTCTACTTGTTATTGCTCATCTTAGCCTTCTACTTCTTCTTTCTCCACTTCTTCAACTTTTTCTTCATTGTCTTCTCCAGCTTCTACTTCTTCTTATTCTTTTTCTTCTTCTTCTTCTTCTTCTTTTACTTTCTTCATCTTTCTCTTCAACTTCTACTAAATCCTCTTCTTTGTCATAGTCTTCTTCTTCTTCTACTTCTTTTTCATCTACTTCTTCTTCTTCTTCTTCTTCTAAGTCTTTGTCTTCTTCTACTACTTAATGTTTTTATTCTTCTTCTACTTCTTCCTCTTCATCTTCCTCTTCTTCTTCTTCTGCTTCTTCTTCTCCTTCTTCTTCTTCTTCTATTGCTTCTTCATCTTCTTGTTCTTCTTCTCCTCCTTCTTCTTCTTCGTCATCCACTTCTTCTTCTTCTTCCTCTTCCTCTTCTTCTTCTTTTTCTTCTTCTTCTTCTTCTTCTTCTTCTTCTTCTCTTCTTCTTCTTCTTAATCTTCATCATCTTATTCATCATCATATTCTTCTTCTTCTCCTTCTTCTTTTACTACTTCTTCTTCTTCTCCTTCATCATCTTCTTCATCATCTTCTTCTTCTTCTTATTCTTCCTTTTCTTTCTCTTCGTCTCCTTCTTCCTTTTCTCCTTCTTCATCTTCTTGCTCTTCTTCGCCTTGTACTTCTTCTTCCTCTACTTAAACTTTTTTTTCGTCAACTTCTCCTTCTTCTTCTTCTTCTTCTTCCTCTTCTTCTTCTAATACTTTCCTCTTCTTCTTCTTTTACTTCTTCTTCGTCAACATCATCTTCTTCTTCTTCTTCATCGAATTCTTCTTCTGTTTCTTCTTATTATTCTTCTCCTTCTTCTTCTTCTTCTTCATCTGTTTCTTCTGCTTCTTCTCCCTCTTCTTCTTATTCTTCTTCTTCTTCTTCTTCGACTTTTTCTTCTCCGTCTTCCTCTTATTTGTCTTCTTCTTCTTCATTAATTTCTTCTTCTTCATCATCTTCTCCTTCTTCTTCTTCTTCCTCTTCTTCTGCTTCTTGCTCTTCTTCTTCTACTTCTTCTTTTTCGTCTTCTCATTATTCTTCTTCTTCTTCTTATTCTTCTCCTTCTTCTTTTATTTCTTCTTTTTCTTTGTCTTCTTCTTATTACATTTTTCCTTCTTCTTCTTCCTCTTCGTCTTCTTCTTCTTCTTCTTCTTCTTCTCCTTCTTCTTGTACGTCTTCTTCTTCTTCCTCTTCTCCTCCTCCTCCTCCTTATTCTGCTTCTTCTCCTCATTTGTCATTATCTTCTTCTTCTTCTTCTTCTTATTCGTATTTTTCTCATTATTTTTTCTTCTTCTTCTTTTCCTCTCCCTTCTTCTTTTCCTCATTTTCTTTTTCTTCAGCTACTTCTTCTTCTTCTTTTTCTTCTCCTTTTTATTCTTCTTCTAGATCTTCTTCCCCATCTTCTTCTTATTCATCATCATCATCTTCTTCTTCTTCTTCTTCTTCTTCTTCTTCTTCTTCCTTTTCTTCTTCTTGCTCTTCTTCTTCATCTTCGTCTTCTTCTTCTAGTTCTTCTTCTTCTTCCCCTTTATCTTGGTCTTCTTCTTCTTTTACTTCATCTTCTTGTCCTTATTCTTCATCCTCTTCTTTTTTTTCTTCTTCATCTTCTTATTCCTATTCTTCTTCTTCTTCTTCTTCTTCCTCTTTGTCTTCTTCTTCTTCTTGTTCTTCTTCTTCTACTTCTTCTTCTTCGACTTCTTCAACTTTTTCTTCTTCTTCTTCTTCTTCTTCTTCCTCTACTTCTACTTCTTGTTCTTCCTCTTGGTCTTGTTTTTCTTCTTCTTCTTCTTCTTCTTCTTTGTCTTCTTTCTCTTCCTTTTCTTCTTCTTCTTCTTCTTTATCTTCTTCTTCTTCCTCTTCTCTTCTACTTCTTCTTCTCCTCCTCCTTTTTCTCTTACTCTTTAATCTTCTTCCTCCTCTTCTTCTTCTTCTTCTTCTTCTTGAACTTCTTCTTCAACTTGTTCTTCTTCTAATTCTTCATCTTCTTTTCCTTCCTCTTCTTATTCTGGTCATTCTTTTTCTTCTTCCTGTTCCTCTTCTTCTTCTTCCTCTTCTTTGCCTTCTTCTTCTTATTCAACTTCTTCATCTTGTTCTTCTCCCTCATCTTCTTCTTCTTCTTCTTCTGCTTCTTCTTCTTCTTCTTCTTCTTCATCTTCTTCTTCTACTTCTTCTTCTTATTCTTCTTCATCTTGTTGTTAAACTTTTTCTTCTTCTTCCTCTTCTTCTTCTTGTTGTTCTTCAACTTCTTCTTCTTCCTCATTTTCTACTTCTTCGACTTCTTCTTCTTCTTCTTCTCCTACTTCTCCATCATCATCATCCCCATCTTCTTCTTCTTCTCGTTCTTGTTCTCCATCTTCTTCTTCTTCTTCTTCTTCTTCTTCTTCGTCTTCTTCTACTTCTTTTTCCTTCTAATCTTCTTTTTCGTCTTCTCCTTCTTCCAGTTCTTTGTGTTCTTCCTCTTCGTCTTCTTCTTCTTCTTCTTCTTCTTCTTCATAATCTTCTTCTTCTACTTCTTCTTCTAGTTATTTTTGTTCTTCATCTTCTTCTTCTAATTCTTCTTCTCCTTCTTCTTCTCCTCCTTCTTCTTGTTCACCTTCTTCTTTTCACCCTCCTTCTTTTTTGCCTTCTTTTTCTTCTTCTTCTTCTCCTCCTCCTTATTCTTCTTATTTTTCTTCTTCTTCTTCTTCTTCTTCTTCTACTTCTTCTTCTTCTTCTTCTTCTTCTTCTTCTTCTTTATCTTCTTCATCATCAACTACTTCTTCTTCTAATTCTTCTTTTTCTTCTCTTCCTCTTCATCTTATTCTTTTTCTTCTTCTTCTTCTTAGCCATCTTCTTGTTCTTCTTCTTATTTGCCCTCTTCTTCTTCTTGTTCTTCTTCTCGTCCTCCTCCTTCTTCATCTACGTTTCCATCTTCAACCTCTTCTTCTTCTTCTTCTTCATTTTCTTCATCTTCTTCTTATTCTTCTTCTTCTTCTCCTTCTACTTCTTTTTCATCTTCTTCATCTCCGTCTTCTTCTTCTTCTTCTTCGTCTTCACTTCTTCTTTTTCTCCTTCTCCTTCTTCTTCTTCTTCTTCTTCTTCTTCTTCTCCTTCTTCTTCATCATACTCATCTTCTTCCTCTTCTTGTTCTTCTTCTTCTTCTTCTCTTCTTCTCCATCTTGCTCCTCTTCATCTTTTTTGTCTTCTTCCTCTTCTACTTCTTCTTCTTCTTCTCCTTCTCCTTCTTCTTCTCCAGCTCCTTCTTCTTCTTCATTTTTTTCTTCTTTTACTTTGTCATCTACTTCTTGTTGTCCTTCTTCTTCTACTTGTTCTTCTTCTTCTTCTTCATCTTCTTCTCCTTCTCCTTCTTTGTCTTCTTCTTCTTCTTCTTCTACTTATCTCTTTCCTCTTCTTCTTCATCTTCTT
>JAIUJO010000216.1:45000-47500 GCA_023846275.1 Vanilla planifolia | reverse complement strand
TCTTCCTCTTCCTCCTTTTTTTCTTCTTCTTGTTTTCTTCCTCTTCCTCTTCTTCTTCTTCTTCTTCTTCTTTCTCTCCTTCTTCTTCTTTGTTTTCCTCTACTTCTTCTTCTTCTTCTCTTTTACTTCTTCTTCTTCTTCTTCTTCTTCTTCTTCTTCTTCCTCTTCTGCATCTTCTTCTTCTTTTTCTCCTTCGTTTTTGCCTTCTTTTTCCACTTTTTTGTCTTCTTCTTCTTTGTTTCCTTCTACATCATCTTCTTCTTAATCTTCTTCACTTCCTCTTATAATTCTTCTTATTCTATGTTTTCTACTTCTTCTTTCTGTTCTTCTTCTTGTTCTACTACTTCTTCTTCTTACTCTTCTTCTACTTCTTCTACTTACTCTTCTTCTTCTTCTTCTTCGTCTCTTGTTTTTCTTCCTTTTTCTTCTTCTTCTTCATCTTCTTCTTCTTTTTCTTCTTCCTCCTCTTCTTCTTCTTCTTCGTCTTCTTCTTTTTGTTTTTCTACTTCTTGTTATTCTTCTTCTTCATTTTCGTCTTTCCTTGTTCTTCTTATACTTCTTCGTCCTTTTTTCTTTTTTCCTTCTCATTCTTCTTCATTTTCTACTCCTTTTTTCTCTTCTTATTCTTCTTCTTCCTCTACCTCTTCTTGTTCTGCTTCTTCTTCTTCTTCTTCTTCATCTTCTTCTTCCTCTTCTTCTTCACCATCATCATCTTCTTCTTTTTCTTCTTCTTCTACCACTTTGCCTTTTTCTTCTTCTTCTTCTTCTACTTCTTCTTCTTCTTTTCATCCTCTTCTTTGTCTTCCTCTGCTTCATTTTCTCCTTCTTCTTCTTCTTCTTCTACTCCTTCTTCCTTATCTTCTTTTCCTTCTTCTTCATCTTTTTCTTCTTCTTCTTCATCGTAATCTTCTTTTTTTTCTTCTTCTTCTTCTACTTCTAATTTTTCTTCTACTTCTTCTCCTTCTTCTTCTTCTTCTTCATCATCTTCTTCTTTTTCTTCTTCCTTTCTTTTTCTTTTCTTCTTCTTCTTCTTCTTCTTCCTCTTTTTCTACGTCTACTTCTTCTTCATCTTCTTCTTCTTCAACTTCGTCTTCTTCTTCTTCTTCTTCTTCTTGCACTTCTTCTTCTTCTTCTTCTTCGTCATCTTCTTCTACTCCTTCCTCTTCTACTTCTTTTTCATCAACATCATCATCATCATCATCTTCTTCTTCTTCTTCTTCTTTTTTCTCATCTTCTTCTTCTTCTTCTTCTTCTTCTTCTCTTCTTCTTCTTCTTCCTCTTCATCATCATCTTCTTCTCCTTCTCCCTGTCCTCCTCATCCAACTCCTTCTTCATCTTCTACTACTACTACTTCTACTTCTTCATCGTCCTCTTCTTCTTGTTCTTCTTCTTCTTCTTGTTTGTCTTCTTCTAATTTTTCTTCTTCTTCTTCTACTTCTTTAGCTTCTAGTTCCTCTTCTTTTTCTTTTTTCTTTTTCTTCTTCATCTTTTTATTTTCTCTTCCACTTTTTCTTCTTCTTCTTCTTTTTCTTCTTCTTTTTCTTCTTCTTTCTTTTCTTCGTCTTCTTCCTCATCCTCTTCTTCTCCTTCCTCTTCTTTTTCTTCTTCCTCTTCTTCTTCTTCCACTTCTTCTTCCTTCTCTTCTTCTTCTTCTTCTTCTTACTCTTCTTCTTCCTCTTCCTCCTCCTTTTTTTCTTCTTCTTGTTTTCTTCTTCCTCCTCTTCTTCTAATCCTTCTACTTCTTTCTCTCCTTCTTCTTCTTCTTTGTTTTCCTCTACTTCTTCTTCTTCTTCTTCTCTTTCTACTTCTTCTTCTTCTTCTTCTTCTTCTTCCTCTTCTTCATCTTGTTCTACTTTTTCTCCTTCGTCTTTGCCTTCTTGTTCTTCCTCTTCTTTGTCTTCTTCTTCTTTAGTTCCTTCTACATCATCTTATTCTTAAGCTTCTTCACTTCTTCTTATTATTCTTCTTATACTATGTCTTCTACTTCTTCTTCTTCTACTACTTCATCTTCTTACTCTTCTTCTACTTCTTTTTCATCTTCTTCTTCTTTTTCTTTGTCTTCTTCTTCTACTTCTTCTTTGCCTACTTCTTCGTGTTCTTCTTCTTCTTCTTCTCTTGTTTTTATTCCTTTTTCTTCTTCTTCTTTTTCTTCTTCTTTGTTCTCGCCCTTCTTCTGCTCCCTCTTCATCTACTTCTTCTTCATCTTATTTATCTTCCTCTTTTTCTTCTACTTCTTCTTCTTGGTCTTCTTCTTCTTCTTCTTCTTCTTCTTCCTCTTCTTCTTATTCTTCTTCTTCTTTTTCATCATCATCATCATCTTCTTCTTCTTCTTCTACTTCTTTTTATCCTACTTCTTCTTGTCCTTCTTCTTCTCCTCCTTCCTCTACTTCTTTTTATTCTTCTTCCTCCTCTTCTCCTTCTTCTTCTTCTTCCTCTTCTTCTTCTTCTTCCTCCTCTTCTATTTCTTCCACCTCCTCTTCTTCTTCATGTTTCTTTTCAT
>JAIUJO010000216.1:35000-40000 GCA_023846275.1 Vanilla planifolia | reverse complement strand
TCTTCTTTTTCTTCTCAATTTCTTCTTCTCCTTCTTCTTATTCTTCGATTTCTACTGCTTTCTCTCCTTCTTCCTTCTTCTTCTTCTTCTTCTTCTTCTTTTTCTTCTTTTCTTCATCTCCTTCTTCTTTTTTCTTCTCCTTATTATTCTTCTCCTTCTTCTTCTTCCTCATCTTCTTATTTTTTTTCTCTTCTTCTTCTTCTTATTCTTCTTCTTTCTCTTTTTCTTTTTCATCATCATCATCATCATCTTCTTCTTCTTCCTTCTCTTCTTCTTTTTCATCATCATCATCATCATCCTCTTCTTCTTTTTCTTCTTTGTCTTCTTCTTCTTCTTCTTCTCTTCTTCTTCTTCTTCTCCTTCTTCGTATTCTTCTTCTTCATCTTCCTCTTCTCCCTCGCCTTCTTTCTTTCTTCATCCTCGTCGAAGTCTTCTTCTTTTTCTTCTACTGCTTCTTCTTCTTCTTCGTCTTCCGCTTTTTATTCTTCTTCCCCTTCATCATCATCTTCTTCTTCTTCTTCTTTTTCTTCTTTTCCTTCTTCTTCTTCTTCTACTTCATCTTCTTCTTCTTCTTCGCACTTTCGTCTTCTTCTTCTATGCCTTCTTCTTCTTCTTCTTCTTCTTCTCTTTCATCTACTTCCTCTTCTTCTTCTTCTCTCCTTCTTCTTCTACTTCTTCTTCTTCTTCTTCTTTTTCGACATCTTCTTCTTCCTCTTCTTATTCTTCTTCTTCTTTGCCTTCTTCTCCTTCTTCTCCTTCTTCTTCTTCTTTTTGTTCTTCTTCTTGTTCTTCTTCTCCTTTTTTTTGTTGTTGTCGTTGTTCTTCTTCTTCTTCTTCATCATCATCTTCTTCTACTTCATCATCATCTTCTTCCTCTACTTCTTCTTCTTCTTCTTCTTTGCCTTCTTCTTCTTCTTCTTTTATTCCTTCAACTTCTTCTTCTTCTTCTTCTTCTCCGTCATCAACTTTTTTTTCTTTTTCTTCTTCCTCTTCTTCATCTTCATCTTCTTCTTCTTCTTCTTCTTTATCTTTTTTTCATCTTCTACTTCTTCTTCGTCTTGTTCTGCTTCTTCTTTTTCTTTGTCTTCTACTTCTTCTTACTCTTCGTCTTCCTTTTCTTCTTCTTCTTCCCCTTCTTATTCATCTTCTTCTTCATAATCTTCAACTTCAACTTCTTCTTTGTCCTCTTTTTCTTCTTCTAGTTCCTCATCGTCATCATCATCATCATCTTCTTATTCTTCTTCTTCTTCTTTTCCTTCTTTTGTTTCTTCTAATTCTTCTTCTTCTTCTTCTACTTCTTTTTCTTCTTCATCTGCTTCTTCTTCCTCTTCTTCTTCTTCTTGTTCTTCATCATGTTCTTCTCGTTCTTCTTCTTCTTCATCATCATCTTCTTCTGCTTTTTCTTCATCTTCTTCTTTTTTCTTCTTCTTCTTCTTGAACATCTACTTCTTCTTTTTGTTCTTTTCCTTCCCCTCCCTCTTCTTTTGCTTCTACTTCTTCTACTTCTTCTTCTTCTTCTTCTTCTCCTCATTCTTCTTCATCTACATCTTTTTCTTCATCTTCTCGTTTTTTCTTCTTCTTCTTCTTCTTCATCGTCATTATCATCATCTTCTTCTTCTACCACTACTTATTTTTCTTCTCCTTCTTCATCATCATCATCATCTTCTTCTTTTTCTTCTTTTTCTTCTTCTTTTTTATCTGCTTCTTCTTGGTCTTCTTCTTGTTCTTCTTATTCTTCTTCTTCTTCTTTTTCTTCTTGTTTGTTTTCTTCTTCTTCTTTTTCTTCTTCTTGTTTGCCTTGTTCACCTTTTTCTTCTTCTTCTTCATCATCTACCTCCACTTCTTCTTCTTCATCATCATCTTCTTCTCCTTCTTTTTCTTCTTTGCCTTCTTCTTCTTCTTCTTCATTTGCTGCTGCTTCTCTTTCATTCTTCTTCTTTTTCTTCTTCATTTTTTTTTTATTTTTCTTTTTCGTCTTCTTCTTCTTCTTCTTCTTCAACATCATCATCATCATCATCATCTTCTTCTTCTACTTCTTTGTCTTCTTCCTCTTCTTCTTCTTCTTGTTCTTCTCCGTCCTCTTCTTGTTCTTTGCCTTCTTCTTCTTTTTCTTCTTCTTCTTCTTCTTCTTCTTTTTCTTCTTCTTCTTCTTCATCATCTTCTTCTTCTCCTTCTTCTTCTTCTTCTCATTCTTCTTCTTTGTTTTCTTCTTCTTCTTCTTCTTCGTCTTCATCATCATCGTCTTCTTCTTCTTCTTCACCATCATCTTCTTGTTCTTCTTCTTCTTATTCTACTTCCATGTCTTGTTGTTCTTCGACTTCTACTTCTACTTCTTCTTCTTCTTCTTCTTCTTCTTCTTCTCCTTCTTCTTTTCCTTCTTCTTCTTCTTCTTTTTCTTTTTATTTGTCTTTTTCTCCTTCTTCTTCTTCTCCTTCTTCTTCTCCTACTTCTTCATCTACTTCTTCTTTTTCTTCTTCTTCTACTTCGCCTTTTTCTTCTTTTTCTTCTTTGTCTTCTTCTTCTTCTTCTTCTTCTACTACAACTACTACTACTTCTTCATTTTCTTCATCTTCATCTTCATCTTCTTTTTCTTTTTCTTCTTCTTTTTCTTCTTCTTCTTCTTCTTTTTCTTCTTCTACTACTTCTTACTCTTATTCTTCTTCTTCATCTACTTCTTCTTCTTCTTCTTCCTCTTCTTCTTCTACTCTTTGTTTGCCTTCTTCTTCTTCTTCTTCATCTTTCTTTTCTTCTTCTTCTTCTTTTTCTTTCTCTTCTTCTTCTTCTCCTTCTTTTTCTTGTTCTTCTTCTTCTTCTTCTTCTTCTTTTACTTTTTCTTCTCTTTCTTCTTCTTCCTCCTTTTCCTCTTCTTCTTCCTCTTCTTCTTCTTCTTCTTATTCTTATTCTTGTTCTCTTTCTTGTTCCTCTTCTCCTTCTTCTTCTTGCACTTTTTCCTCTTTATCCTTTTCTTCATCGTCATCATCATCATCTTCTTCTTCTTCTTCAACTACTACTAGTTTTCTTCTTCTTGTTCTTCTTCTTCTTCTTCTTTTTCTTCTTCTTTGTCATCTTTTTCTTCTACTTTACTTCTACTTTTTCTTCTTCTTCTTCTTCCTCTTCTTCTTCTTCTTCTTGATTTTCTTCTTCTTTTCATGCATTCTTCACTTTCTTTCTCTTTTTCTTCTTTTACTTCATCTTGTTCTTCTTCCTCTTCCTCATCTTATTTTGCTTCTTCTTCTTAACCTTCTACTTCATCAACTTCTGATTCTTCTTCTTCTTCTTCTTCTTTTTCTTCTTCCTCCTACTCATCTTCATCATCTTCTTCTTCATCTTCATTTTCTTCTTCCATGTCTTCTTCTTCTTTTTCTTCTTCTTCTTCTTCTACTTCTTCTTCTTCTTCTTCATCTTCTTCTTCTTCTTCTTCTACTTCTTCTTCTTCTTCTTCTTCTTCTTCTTCTTCTTCTTTGTCTTCTTCTTCTTCCTCTACTTCTTCTTCTTCTTCTCCTCCTCCTCCATTTCCTTCTTCATCTTCTTCTCTTCTTCTTCTTCTTCTTCTTCTTATTCTTATTCTTTTTCTTCTTCTAATTCTTCTTCTCCAACATGTTGATGGCCAACTTCTTCATCTTCTTCGTCTTCTTCTTTTGCTTCATCGTCTTCTTTATCTTCGTCGTCTTCATTTTCTTCTTCGTCTTCTTCTTCTTCGTGTTCTTCTTCTTCTTCTTCTTCTTCTTTGTCTTCTTCTTCTTCTTCTTCTTCTTCTTCTTCTTCTTCTCATCTTTGTATCTTCTTATTTTTCTTCTTCTTCTTCTTCTTCTTCTTCTATTTCTTTATCTTTGTCTTCTTTATCTTCTTCATCTACTTCTTCTTAATGTCTTCTTCTTGTGCTTCTTCTTCTTCTCCAACTTCTTAAGCTTCTTCTCTTTCTCCTTATTATGATTCTTCTTCTTCTTCTTCTTCTTCTTATTTTTCTTCTTCTAATTCTTCTGCTTCTTCTTTTTCTTCTTTTTCTACATCTTCTTCTTCTTCTTCTTCTTCTTCTTCTTCTTCTCCTCCTCCTACTCCTCCTCCTCCTTCGTCTTCTTCTTCTTCTTCTTTTTGGCCAACTTCTTCTTCCCCTTCTTTGTCTTCTTTTTTTTTATTCTAATTCTACTTTGTCTTCTTCTTACTCTTCTTTAATTTTTTCTTCTTCTTCTTCTATTTTTTCTTCTGCTTCATTTTCGTCTTCTTTTTCTTCTTCCTCTTCCTCTTCTTCATCTTCTCCTTATTCTTCTTCTTATTCTTTTTCTTTTTCTTTTTCTTTGCCACTTTGTTTTTGTTCTTCTTCTTCTTCTTCTTCTTCGTCCTCGTGTTCTTCCCATTCTTCTTGTTCTAGTTCTCCTCCTTCTCTGTCTTATTCCTCTTCTTGCTCTTTTTCTTATTCTTCTTCTTATTGTTCTTCTTCTTCTTCCTCCTCTTTTTCTTCTTCTTCTTCTTATTCTTATTCTTCATTTTTTCTTCTTGCTCTTATTCTTCTTCTTAGCTTCTTCTTCTTCATCTTCTTCTTCATCTTCTCCTTCATCTTCTTCTTCTTCTCCTTCTTTCGCTTCTTCTACTCATTTATTTCCTCCTATTTCTTATTCTTCTTCTTCTTCTTCACCTTTTATTATCCTCTTCTTCTTCTTCTTCTTCTTCTTCTTCTGATTATTCTTGTTCTTCTTCACTTCTTCTTCTTCTACTCCTTCTTTTTCTTTTTCTTCTTCTTCTTCTTCATCTCCTTCTTCTTTTTCTTCTTCATCTTCTTCATTTTCTTATTCTTGTTCATCTTCATCATCATCTTCTTCTTCTTCTTCTTCCTCTTCGTCATCTTATTCTTCTTCTTCTTCTTCATTTTCTTCATCTTCATCATCACCATCTTCTTCTTCTTCTTCTTCTTGTTCTTCATCTTCTTGTTCTTCATCTTCGTCTTCTTCTTTTTCTTCTTCTTCCTCTTCTTCATTTTATTCTTCTTCTTCTTCTTCTTCTTC
>JAIUJO010000216.1:25000-30000 GCA_023846275.1 Vanilla planifolia | reverse complement strand
GAAGAAGAAGAAGAAGAAGAAGAAGAAGAAGTAGAAGAAGTGGAAGAACAAGAGGAAGAAGAAGAAGAAGAAGAAGAAGAAAAAGAAATAGAAATGGAAGGCAAAGAAGAAAAAGATGAAGAAAAAGATCAGTAAGAGAAAGATGAAAAAGAAGTTGAAGAGGTAGAAGAGGGAAAATACTTAGATGAAGAAGAAGAAGATGAAGAAGAAAAAGAAGTAGAAGAAGAAGAACAAAAACAAGAAGCGAAAGAAGTAGAAGAAGAAGAACACGAAGTGAAAGAAGAAGAAGAAAAAGAACAAGTAGAAGCAGAGGAAGAAAAAGACGAACAAGAATAAGAAGAAGAAGAAGATGGAAGGAGGAATAAAAAGAGAAGAAGAAGGAGAATAAGTGGAAGAAGAAGAAAAAGAAGAAGAAGAATGAGCGGAAGAAAAGAAGAATAATAATAATAATAAAAAGAAGAAGAACAAGAAAAAGAAGAAGTAGAAGAAGGAGAAGTAGAAGAAGAAGAAGAAGGAGAAGAAGAAGAAGAAGAAGAAGAAGACAAAGCTGAAGCAGAAGAAGAAGACGAAGAAGATGAAGAAGAAGATGAGGAAAAAGAAGAAGACAAAGAAAAAGAAGTAGAATTAGTCGAAGAAGAACAAAAAGATAAGAAGAAGAAAATTAGAAGAAGAAATCGACGACGCTGATGAAGAAGAAGAATAATAAGAATAAGTAGAAGAAGAAGAAGAAGAAGAAGGAGAAGAAAAAGAACAACAACAAGATAAAGAAGCAGACAGAGAAGAAGAAAATGAAGAAGAAGAAGAAGTAGACGTTGAAGAAGAAGCAAAAGTAGAAGAAAAACGAGAAGCAGAAGAAGGAGATGAAGAAGAAGAAGAAGAAGAAGAAGAAAAGAAGTAGAGGACGAAGTAAAAGAGGAACAAAAAGGAGAAGAAAAGAAGAAAAACAAGAAGAAGAAGAAGAAGAGGAAGACAAAAAATTAGAAAAAGAAAAAGAAGAGGATAACGATTAAAATAGAGAAGACAAAGAAGGAGAAGAAGAAGAAGAAGGGGAAGAAGAAGGAGAAGAAGAAGTACAAGAAGAAGAAAAAATAAAGTAAGAAGAAGAAAAAGAAGTAGGAGAGAAAGGGGAAGAAGAAGTGAAAGAAGAAGAAGACGAGAAAGAAGGAGCAGAAAAAAAAGGAAGTAGAAGATGAAGAAGAAAAAGAGGAATAAATTGAAGAAGACAAAAAAGAAGAGGACGAAGCAGAAAAAGAAGAAGACGAAGAAGAAGTAGAAGAAGATGAAGAAAAAGAAGATGAATAAGAAGTCGAAGAACAAAATGAAGAAGATGAAGAAGAAGAAGATGAAGAACAAGCAGAAGAAGAAAACAAAGAAGAAGAAAAAGGTAAAGAAGAAGAAGAAGAAGAAGAAGAAGATGATGAAGAAGAAGAAGAAGAAGAAGATGAAGTATGAGAAGAAGAAGAAGAAGAAGAAGAAGAAGATGAAGAAGAAGAGGAAAAAACAAGAGGAAAAAGAAGGAGAAGAAAAAAAAGAAGAAGAAGAAAAAGAAGAAGAAGAAGAAGGAGAAGAAGAAGAAGAAGCAGGACAAGAAGAAGAAGAGGAAGACGAAGCAGAGGAAGAAGAAGATGATGATGAAGAAGAGAGAAGAAGAAGAGGAAGAAGAAGAAGAGAAGAAGAAGAAGAAGAACAATATGAAGAAAAAGAAGAAGAAGAAGACGAAGATGACAAACAAGATGAAGATGAAGAAAAGGAGGAGGAGGAGGAAGAAGAAGAAGAAGAAGAAGAAGAAAAAGACAAAAGAGATGACGATGAAGAAGAATAAGAAGAAGAAGAAGAATAAGAAGACGAAGAAGGAGAAGCAGAAGAAGAAGAAGAAGAAGAAGAAGAAGAAGAAGAAGAAGAACAAGAAAAAGAAGACATAGAAGATGAAGGAGAAAAAGAAGAAGAAGAATAAGAAGTAGAAGAATAGGAAGAAGATGGAATAAAAAAAGAAGAGGAATGAGAAGAAGAGGAAAAGGAAGATGAAGAAGAAGAAGAAGAAAAGGAAGAAGAAGAGTAAGGATAAAAAGAAGAATAAGAAGAAAAAGAGAAGAAGAAGAAGAAGAAAAAGAAGAAGGAAAAAGAAGAAGAAAAAAGGAGTAGAAGAAGAAGAAGATGGAGAAGAAGAAGAAGAAGAGGTAGTAGAAGAAGAAGAACAATACGACAAAGAAGAAGTAGAAGAAGAACAAGAACAAGAAGAAGAAGAGCAGGAAGAAGAAGATGATGGAGAAAAAGAAGAAGAAGAAGAAAAAGAAGACGAAGAAGAAGTCGAAGAAGAAAAAGAAGAAGAAAAATACGAATATGAAGAAGAAGAAGAAGAAGAAGAATAAGATGATGAAGAAGAAAAAGAAGTAGAAGAAGAAGAAGTAGAAAACGAAGGAGAAGGCAAAGAAGGAGAAGAAGAAGAAGAAGTAGAAGAAGAAGAAAAACAAGAAAAAGAAGAGGAAGAAGAAGAAGAACATGAAGAAGAAGAAGAAGAATAAGAAGAAGAAGAAGTGGAAGAAGAAGAAGAAGAAGAAGTGGAAGTGGAAGAAGAAGAAAGAAGAGATGAGGAAGAAGAAGAAGAAGAAGACAAAGAAGAGCAAGAAGAAGACGAAGAAGAACAAGAAACAAGAAGAAGAAGAGGAAGAAGAAGAGAAGAAGAAGGAGGAGGAGGAGAAGAAGAAGCAGAAGAAGAAGAAGAAGAAGAGGAAGAAGAAGAAGAAGATGAAGAAGAGGAAGAAAAAGATGATGAAGAAGACCATGAGAAAGATGAAGAAGAAGAAGAAGAAAAAGATCAATATGAAGAAGAAGAAGAAGAAGAAGAAGAAAAGGAAGAAAAAAAGAAGTAGAATAAGAATATGATGATGAAGAAGAAGAAGAAGAGGAATAAAAGAAGAAGATGATGAAGAGGAAAAATAAGAAGAAAATAAGGGGAAGAAGGAGAAGAAGAAGAATGGAAGAAGAATAGACGAAGAAAAAGTAGAAGAGAAGATTAAGAAGAAGAAGAAGAAGAAGAAGAAGAAGACTATGATGAAGAAGAAGTAGAAGAAGAAGAAGAAGACAAACATGAAGAAGAAGGTGAAGATAAAGAAGGAGAAGAAGAAGAAGAAGAAGAAAGAGAAGAAGAAGAAAAAGAAGAAAGAGAAGAAGACGAAGTAGTAGAAGAAGAAGAAGAAGAAAAGAAGAAGAAGAAGAAGAAGAAGAAGAAAAAGAAGAAGAAGAAGAAGAAGAAAGAAGTAGAAGAAGAAGAAGAAGAAGTAATAGATGAAGAAGAAGATGACAAAGAAAAAGAAGAAGAAAAAGAAGGTGAAAAAGAAGAGGAAGAAGAAGACGTTGAAGAAGAAGAAGTAGAAGAAGAAGAAGAAGAAGAAGATGATGATGATGGTGATAATTATGATGATGATGGAGAAGAAGAAGAAGGACAAGAAGTAGGAGAAGAAGAAGAAGATTAAGAAGATTAAGAAGAGAAGAAGAAGAAGAAGAAGAGGAGGAGGAAGAAGAAGAAGAATAAGAAGAAGAGGAGGAGGAGGAAGAAGAAGGCAAAGAAGAAGAAAAAGTTGAAAAAGAACAACAAGCCAGAGAAGAAGTAGAAGTAGAATACAAAGGAGGAGGAGGAGAAGAAGAAGAAGAAGAAAAATAAGAACAATAAAAATAAAAAGCAAGAGAAGAAGAAGAAGAAGAAGAAGAAGGACAAGATGAAGAAGAGAAGAAGAAGTGAAAGAGGAAGAAGAAGTAGAAGATGAAGAAGAAGAAGAAGTAGAAGAAGAACAAGTAGAACAAGAAAAAAAAAGAAACAGAAAAAGAAGACAAAGAATAAAAAGAAGAAGATGAAGATGATGAGTAAGAAAAAGAAGAACAAGAAGATGAAGAGGTAGAAGAAGTAGGAAAGTTAGAAGAGAAGAAGAAGAAGAAGAAGAAAAACAAGAACAAGAAGAAGATGAAAAATATTGAAGAAGTAGAAGAAGAATAACAAGAACATGAAGACAAGGAAGAAGAAGAAGAAAAAGAAGAAGCAGAAGAGGAAGAAGAAGGAATAAAAGGAGTAGAAGAAGGTGAAGAAGTGGAAGAAGAAGAAGAAGAAGAATAAGCAGAAGAAAAAGAAGAAGAAGAAGATGAAGAAGAAGAAGGAAAAGAAGAAAAGTAGAACGAGAAGAAGAAGTAGAAGAAGAAGAAGAAGAATGAGAAGACGAAGAAGAAGAGAAGAAGAAGACAAACCAGAAGAAGAAAAAGACGAGAAAAGAAGATGAAGAGGAGAAGAAAGAAGAAGATGAAGATGATGACAACAACAAAGAAGAAGAAGAAAAAGAACAACAAGAAGAAGAATACCAAGAAGAAGACAGAGAAGTAGAAAAAGAGGAAGAAGAAGAAGAAGAAGAAGTAGACAAAGAAGAAGCAGAAGCAGAAGAAGAAGCAGAAGAAGAAGAAGAAGAAGAAGAAGAAGAAGAAGTAGAGGACGAAGAAGAACAGGAAGAACAAGACAAAGAAGAAGAAGAAGAAGAAGAAGAAGGAGAAGGCGAAGATGAAAAATAAGAAGTAGAAGAGAAGAGGATAAGGATTAAAAAGGAGAAGACAAAGAAGAAGAAGAAGAAGAAGAAGAAAAAGAAGAAGATGATGATGATGAATAAGAAGAAGAATAAGAATAAGAAGAAGAGGGAATAGAAGTAGAAGAAGAGGAAAAAGTAGGAGAAAAATCAGAAGAAGAAGAAGAAGAAGAAGAAGAAATAGAAGAAGAAAAGGAGGAAGTAGAAGATGAAGAAGAAAAAGAGGAAGAAACTGAAGAAGATGAAGAAGAAGAGCACGAAGAAGAAGATGAAAAAGCCAGAAATGAAGACGAATAAGAAGAAGTCGAAGAACAAAAAGAAGAAGATGATGAAGAAGAAGATGAAGAAGAAGAAGTAGAAGAAGAAGATGATGAAGAAGAAGAAGAAGAGAAGAAGTAGAAGAAGAAGAAGAAAAAGAAGAAGAAAAAGAAGAAGAAA
>JAIUJO010000216.1:10000-22500 GCA_023846275.1 Vanilla planifolia | reverse complement strand
AGATGAAGAAGAGGTAGAAGAATAACACGACGAAAAAGAAGAAGAAGAAGAAGAAGAAGAAGAAGAAGAAGAAAAAGAAGATGAAGAAAATGAAGAAGAAGAAGAAGAAGTAGAAGAAGAAGAAGAAGAACATGAAGAAGAATAAGAAGGAGAAGAAGAAAAAGAAGAATAATACAAAGAAGATGAAGAAGAAGAAGAACAAGAAGAAGAATAAGAAGAAGAAGAACAAGAAGAAGAAGAGCAAGAAGAAGAGAAGAAGAAGAAGAATAGAAAATAGAAGAAGGCGAAGAAGAAGTAGCTGAAGAGAAAGAAGAACAAGGCACAGAAGAAGAAGAAAAAGACTAAAACGAAGAAGAGGAAGACAAAGAAGATGAAGAAGAAGAAGGAAGAAAAGGAAGAAGAAGAAGATGAAGAAGAAGGAGAAAAAAGAAGAAAAGACGAAGAAGAAATAAAAGAAGAAGTAGAAGAAGAAGAAGAAGAAGATAAAGGAGAAGAAAAAGAAGAAGATCAAGAAGAAGAAGAAGAAGACAAAGAAGAAGAAGAAGAAGAAGAATAATACGAAGATGATAATGAAGAAGAAGATGACGACGAAGAAAAAGAAGATGAAGAAGAAAAAGAGGATGATGATGAAGAAGAAATAGAAGTTAACAAAGAAGAAGAATAAGAAAAAAAATAAGAAGAGAAAGAAGAAGGAAACAAAGAAAAGGAAGACAAAGAAGAGGAAGAAGAAGAAGACGAAAAGAAAGAAGAAGAAGAACTAGTAGTAGTAGTAGAAGAAGGCAAAGAAGAAGAAGAAGAAGAAGAACAAGAAGAAGATGAAGACGAAGAAGAAGAAGAAGAAGAAGAAGGAGATGAAGAAGAAGGCGAAAAAGAAGAAGAAAAAGAAGTGGAAGAAGAAGAGGACGAAGAAGAAGAAGAAGAAGTAGAAGAAGATGAAGAAGAAGAACAAGAAGAAGAAAAAGAATAGATGAAGAAGAAGAAGAAGAACAAGAAGAATAAGAATAAGAAGAAGAAAAAGAATAATAACAACAAGAAGAAGAGGAAGAAGCAGAGGAAGATGAGGAAAAAGGAAAAGAAGAAGAAGAAGTCGATGAAGAAAAAGATGAAATAAAAGAAAGAGAAGAAAAGAAGAAGAAGAAGAAGAAGAGGAAGATGGAGAGAACTATTAGTAGTAGTAGTAGAAGAAGAAGAAGAAGAAGAAGAAGAAGTACTTGATGGTGGATAAGAAGAAGAAGAAGAAGAAGAAGAAAAGAACTAGATGATGATGACGAAGAAGAAGAAGAACAAGAGAAGAAGATGAAGAAGTAGAAGAAGAAGAAGAAGAAGAAGATGATGACAAAGTAGAAGATGAAGAAGGAGAAGATTAAAAGATGATGAAGAAGAAGAAGAAAGAAAAAAAGAAGAATAAGATGCAGAAAGAGAAGAGGAAGAACAAGAAGAAGAAAGCAAAGAAAAAGAAAATAAAAGAAGAAAAAGAAGTGGAAGAAGATGATGATCACGATGAAGAAGAAGAAGAAGAAGAAGAAGAAGTAGAAGGGGAAGAAGAAGAAGACAAAGAAGAATAAGGAGAAGCAGAAGAAGAAGAAGAGGAAGACGAAGAAGAAGACGAATAAGAGGAAAACGAAGAAGCAGAAGTTGAAGAAAACCAAGAAGAGGAAGAAGAAGTAGAAGAAGACGAAGAAGAAGAAGAAGAAGAAGAGGAAGAAGAAGAAGAAGAAGAAGAAGAAGAGGAAGAAGAAGAATGAGAAGAAGAAAAACAAGAAAAAGAAAAAAAACAAGAAGAATAATAATAAGAAGAAGAAGAATAAAAAGGAGAAGAAGAAGAAGAAGAAGAAGAAGGAGAAGAAGAAGAGGAAGAAGAAGAAACAGAAGACGAAGAAGTAGAAGAAGAAGAAAAAAATGACAAAGAACAAGAAGAAGAAGTGAAAGAAGAAGAGGAAGAAAAAGAAGTAGCAGAAGAAAAAAAGAGGAAGTAGAAGATGAAGAAGAAAATGAGGAACAAACTAAAGATGACAAAGAAGAAGAGGATGAAGAAGAAAAAAAGAAGATGAAAAAGAAAAAGAGGAAGATGAAGAAGAAGAAGACGAATAAGAAGAAGTAAAAGAACAAAATGAAGAAGATAAAGAAGAAGAAGAAGAAGCAGAAGAAGAAGTAGAAGAAGATGATGAAGAAGTAGAGGAAGAAGAAGAAGACGAAGAAGAGGAAGAAGAAGTAGAAAAAGAAGGAGAAGAAGAAAAAGAAGAAGAAGAAGAAAAACCACAAGAAGAAGAAGAAGAAGAAGAAGAAGATGAATATGAAGAAAAGGAAGAAGAAGAAGTTGAACAAGAAAAAGAAGAAGAAGATTAAGAAAAAGAGGAAGAAGGAGAAGAGAAGAAGAAGAAGAAGAAGAAGAAGAAGAAGAAAAAGAAGAATATGAACAAGAAGAAGAAGAAGAGGAAGACGAAGACGACGAAGAAGATGAAGGCAGAGAAGAGGAAGAAGAAGAAGAAGAAGAAGAAGTGGAGGAAAAAGAAGAAGATGAAAAAGATGACGGTGACGATGAAGAAGAAGAAGAAGAATAAGAAGTGGAAGATGAAGAAGAAGATTTAGAAGAAGAAGATGATTTAGAAGAAGAAGAAGAAGAATAGGAAAATGAAGGAGAAGGCAAAGAAGAAGATGAAGAAGAAGAAGTAGTAGTAGAAGAAGAATAACAAGAAAAAAGAAGAGGAAGAAGAAGAAGATGAAGATGAAGAAGAAGAAGAAGAACAACAACAAGAAGATGAAGAAGAAGAAGTGGAAGAAGAAGAAGAAGTGGAAGAAGAAGAAGAAGTCGAAGAAGAGAAAGAAGAGGAAAAACAAGAAGAAGAAGAAGAAGAAGAAGATGAGGAGAAAAAGAGAAGAAGAAGAAGAAGAAGGAGAAGAAGAAGAAGAAGAAGAAGAAGAAGAATAAGAAGAAGAAAAAGAAGAAGAAAAAGAAGAAGATGACGAAGAAGACCATGACAAAGAAGAAGAAGAAGAAGGATAAAAATATCAATACGAAAAAGAAGAAGAAGAAGAAGATCATGTCGAAGATGAAGAAGAATAAGGAGAAGAAGAAGGAGGAGGATATGATGAAGAAGAAGAAGAAGAAGAAGAGGAATAAAAAGAAGAAGAAGACGAAGAAGAAGAAGAACAAGAAGAAAAATAAGAGGAAGAAGGAGAAGAAGAAAGTGGGGAAGAGGAACAGATGAAGAAGTAGTAGTAGAAGAGAAGAAGAAGAAGAAAAAGAAGAAAGAAGAACAGAAGAAAGTAGAAGAAGACTATGACGAAGAAGAAGAAGAAAAAGATAGAGATGAAGAAGATGGTGAAGATAAAAAAGAAGAAGAAGAAGAAGAAAGAGAAGAAGAAGAAGAAGAACGAAAAAGGAGGAGGAGAAGAAAAGAAGAAGAAGAAGAAGAAGAAGATGTAGAAGATGATTTTGAAGAAGAGGAAGAAGAAAAAGACGTAAAAGAAGAAGACAAAGGAGAAGAAGAAGAAGAAGGGGAAGAAGAAGAAGAAGATGATGATGAAGATGAAGAACAAGATGAAGAATAAGAAGAAGAAGAATAAGAAGAAGGTGATGATTATGATGACGATGATCATGGAGAAAAAGAAAAAGAAGTAGTAGAAGATGAAGAAGATGAAGAAACGATGATTATGATGAAAAAGAAGAAGAGGAAGAAGATGATGAAGAATTAGAAGAAGAAGAGGAGAAAGAAGAAGAACAAGAAGAAGAAAAGTTGAAAAGGAGCAATAAGCCAAAGAAGAAGTAAAAAAAGAATAAAAAGGAGGAGAAGATGAAGAAGAAGAAGAAGAAGAAAAAAAAGAAGAGTAAAAATAATAAGCAGGAGAGGAAGAATAAGAATAAGAAGAAGAAGATGGAGAAGAAGACAAAGAAGAAGAAAGAGAAGAAGTGGAAGAGGAAAAAGAAGAAGAATTAAAAGAAGAAGAAGAAAAAGTATAAGAAGAACAAGTAGAAGAAAAAAAAAAGGAAACTAAAAAATAAGTCAAAGAAGAAAAAGAAGAAGAAAACGAAGATGAAGATTAGTAAGAAAAAGAAGAACAAGAAGATGAAGAGGTAGAAGAGGTAGAAAACTAAGAAGAAGAAGAAGAAGATAAAGAAGAAGAAGATAAAGAAGAAGAAGAAGAAATTGAAGGAGTAAAAGAGGAAGAACAAGAAAAAGAAGACAAAGAAGAAGAAGAGGAAGAAGAAGAAGTAGAGGAAGAACAAGGAAAAGAAGAAATAGAAGAAGAAGAAGAAGGAATAAAAGGAGTAGAAGAAGGTAAAGAAGTGGAAGAAGAAGAAGACAAAGAAGAAGAAGAATAAGTAGAAGAAAAAGAAGAAGAAGAAGAATAAGAAGAAGAAGAAGAACAAGAAGAAGAAAAACATGACAAAGAACAAGAAGAAGTGAAAGAAGAAGAGGAAGAAAAAGAAAAAGCAGAAGAAAAAAAAGAGGAAGTAAAAGATGAAGAAGAAAAAGAGGAACAAACTAAAGAAGTCAAAGAAGAAGAGGATGATGAAGAAAAAGAAGAAGATGAAGAAGAAGAAGAAGAAGATGATGATGAAGATGAAGAAGATGAATAAGAAGAATTCGAAGAAAAAAATGAAGAAGATGATGAAGAAGTAGCAGAAGAAGACGAAGAAGAAGAAGGTGATGAAGAAAAAGATGAAGAAGAACAAGACAAAGAAGAGGAAGAAGAAGTGGAAAAAGAAGGAGAAGAAGATAAAGAAGAAGAAGAGGAAAAACAACAAGAAGAAGAGGAATATGAAGAAGAGGAAGAAGAAGAAGACGAAGAAGAAAAAGACGAAGAAGATGAAGATGAAGATGAAGAGGAAGAAGGAGAAGTGATGAAGAAGAAGAATAAGAAGAAGAAGAAGAAGAAGTAAAAAAAGAATATTAACAGGAACAAGAAGAAGAAGAGGAAGAGTAAGATGATGAAGAAGATGAAGGCAAAGAAGATGAAGAAGAAGAAGATGAAGAAGCACAAGAAGAAGCGGAGGAAAAAGAAGAAGAGGAAGAAGAAGAAGACAAAGAAGAGGAATAAGAATAAGAAATGAAGAAGTGGAAGAAGAAGAAGGAGAAGAAGAAGAATAAGTAGAAGAAAAAGAAGAAGAAGAAGAATAAAAAGAACAAGAAGAACACGAAGAAGAAGAAGAACAAGAAGAAGAAGAAGAACAAGAAGAAGAAAAAAATAACAAAGAACAAGAAGAAGAAGTGAAAGAAGAAGTGGAAGAAAAAGAAGAAGCAGAAGAAAAAAAGTGGAAGTAGAAGATGAAGAAGAAAAAGAGGAACAAATTGTAGAAGACAAAGAAGAAGTGGAAGTGGAAGAAAAATAAGAAGATGAAGAAGAAGAAGACGAATAAGAAGAAGTCGAAGAACAAAATGAAGAAGATGATGAAGAAGAAGAAGAAGCCAAAGAAGACGAAGAAAAAGATGATGAAGAAGAAGAGGAAGAAGAAGAAGACGAAGAAGAGGAAGAAGAAGTGGAAAAAGAAGGAGGAGAAAAAGAAAAACAAGAAGAAGAAGAAGAAGAAGAGAAGAAGAAGAAGAGGAATATGAAGAATAGGAAGAAGATGAAGATGAAGAAGAAATAGAAGAAGAAGATGAAGAAGAAGAGGAAGAAGGAGAAGAGAAGAAGAAGAAGAAGAAGAAGAAGAAGAAAAAGAAGAATTTGAATAAGAAGAAGAAGAAGATGAGGAAGAGGAAGATGACGAAGAAGATGAAGGAAAAGAAGAGGAAGAAGAAGAAGAAGTGGAGGAAAAAGAAGAAGACGAAAAAATGAAGGTGACGATCATGAGGGCGACGAAAAAGATGAAGAAGGAGAAGGGGTAGAAGAAGAAGAAGAAGAAGAACAAGAACAAGAAGAAGAAGACGAGGAAGATGAAGAAGAAAAAGAAAAAGAAGAAGAAGAAGAAGAAGATGATGATGATGATGATGATGAAATAAAAAGAGAAGAATGAGAAGAATGGGAAAAGGATGAGGAATAAGAAGAAAAAAGAAGAAGAAGAAGAAGAATATGAATAAAAAGAAGAATAAAAAGAAGAAGAAGAAGAAGAAGAAGAAGAAAAAGAAGAAGAAAGAAGAAGAAAAAGGAGTAGTAGAAGAAGAAGACGGAGAGGAAGAAGAAGTAGAAGAAGAAGAAGAAGACGAGAAAGAAGTAGAAGACAAAGAAGAAGATAAAGAAGAGGAAGAAGAAGAAGAAGAAGAAGAAGAAGAAGAAGAAGAGAAGTAGTGGAAGAAGAAGAAGAAAAAGAAGAAGACGAAGAAGAGGAAGACGAAGAAGATGATGAAGAAGAAGAAGAAAAAAAAGATGACGATGACGACGATGGAGAATAAGAAGAAGAAGAAGAAGAAGAAGAGGGCGAAGTAGAAGAAGAACAAGAAGAAGAAGGCAAAGAAGATGATGAAGAAAAAGAAAAAAAAAGAACAAGAACATTAAGTACATGTAATAAAAAGAGAAGAAGAATGAGAAGAAGAGGAAAAGGAGGAAGAAGAAGAAGAAGAAAAAGAAGAAAAAGAAGAAGAATAAGAATAAAGAAGAAGAAGAAGAAGAAGAAGAAGAAGAATGAAGAGGAAGAAAAAGGACTAAAAGAAGAAGAAGACAAAGAAGAAGAAGAAGAAGAAGACAAAGAAGAAGAAGAAGAAGAAGAAGAAATAGAATTAGAAGAAGAAGACGACAAAGAAGAAGAAGAAGAAGAAAAAAAAGAAGAAGAAGAAGTCAAAGAAGAAAAATAAGAAGAAGAAGAAGATGGAAAAGATGAAGATGATGAAGAAGAAGAAGAATAATAAGAAGTAGAAGAAGAAGAAGAAGAAGAAAGAGAAGAAGAAGATGAAGAAGAAGTAGAAAGAAGAAGAAAGAAGAAGAAAAAGGAGTAAAAGAGGTAGAAGATGGAGAGGAAGAAGATGAAGAAGTAGAAGAAGAAGAAGAAGACGAAAAAGAAGAAGAAGAAGATAAAGAAGTGGAAGAAGAAGAACAAAGAAGAAGAGATAGAAGAAGAAGAGAAGTAGTAGTAGTAGTAGAAGAAGAAGAAGAAAAAGACGAAGACAAAGAAGACGAAGACGAAGAAGATGAAGAAGAAGAAGAAGAAGGAAAAAAAAGACGAAAAAGATGACGATGACGATGTTGGAGAAGAAGAAGAAGAAGAAGAAGAAGAAGAAGGCGAAGTAGAAGAAGAAGAAGAAGAAGAAGAAGAAGGCAAAGAAGTCGAAGAAGAAAAAGAAAAAAAGAAGAAGAAGAACAAGAAGAAGATGGAATAAAAAGAGAAGAAGAGGAAAAGGAAGAAGAAGAAGAAGAATAAAAAGAAGAAGAAGAATAATAACAAGAATTAAAAAAAGAATAAGAATAAGAAGAAAAAGATGAAGAACAAGAAGAAGAAGAAAGAAGAAGAAAAAGGAGTAGAAGAAGAAGAAGAAGAAGAAGATGATGATGATGATGATGACAAAGAAGAAGAAGAAGAAGAAAAATAAGAAGAAGAAGAAGAAGAAGAAGAAGAAGAAGAAGGAAAAGATGAAGATGATGAAGAAGAAGAAGAAGAATAAGAAGTAGAAGAAGAAGAAGAAGGAGAAGAAGAAGATTTAGAAGAAGAAGAAGAAGAAGAAGAAGAAAATGAAGGAGAAGGCAAAGAAGAAGATGAAGAAGGAGAAGAAGTAGAAGAAGAAGAAGAAAAACAAGAAAAAGAAGAGGAAGAAGAAGAAGAAGAAGATGAAGAAGAAGAAGAACATGAAGAAGAACATGAAGAAGAAGTAGTAGAAGAAGAAGAAGTGGAAGTGGAACAAGAAGAAGCACAAGAAGAAGAAGTAGAAGAACAAAAAGAAGATGAGGAAGAAGAAGAAGAAGAAGACAAAGAAGAGGAAGAAGAATAATAAGAAGAAGAAGAAGAACAACAACAAGAATGAGAGGAAGAAAAAGAGAAGAAGAAGAAGAAGGGGAAGAAGAAGAAGAAGAAGAAGAAGAATAAGAATAAGAATAAGAAGAAGAAGAAGAAAAAGAAGAAGATGACGAAGAAGACCATGACAAAGAAGAAGAAGAACAAGAAGGACAAAAAGGTCAATACTAAAAAGAAGCAGAAGAAGAAGAACAAGAAAAAGGAGAAGAAAAAGAAGAAGAAGAAGAAGAAGAAGAAGAAGAAGAAGAATAAGAAGGATATGATGAAGAAGAAGAAGAAGGAGAAGAAGTGGAATAAAAAGAACAAGAAGACAAAGAAGAAGAACAAAAAGAAAAATAAGATGAAGAAGGAGAAGAAGAAAGTGGGGAAGAAGAACAGATGAAGAAGAAAGAATAAGAATAAGAAGAAGAAGAAGAAGAAGAAGAAAAAGAAAAAAAAGTAAAAGGAGAAGAAGTAGAAGAAGAAGAAGAACAAGAACAAGAAGAAGACAAAGTAGTAGAAGAAGAAGAAGAAGAGGAAGAAAAAGATGATGAAGAGGTGAAAAAAGAAGAACATGAATAAAATGAAGAAGATGATGTCGAAGAAGAAGTAGTAGTAGAAGAAGAAGAAGATGACGATGACAACGAAGAAGAAGAAGAATAAGAAGAAGTTAAGGAAGAAGAAGAAGAAGAAAAAATAAGAAGAAGAAGAAGAAGAAGAAGACAAAGAAGAAGATAGAGAAGAAGAAAAAGAAGAAGTAGAAGAAGAAGAAGAAGAAGAAGAAGAAGAAGATGAAGAAGAAGTAGACGAAGAAGTAGAAGAAGAAGAAAATGAAGAAGAACAAAAAGAAGAAGAAGAAGAAGAAGAAATAGTGGACTTAGAAGAAGAGGAAGAAGAAGATGAAGAAGAAGAAGCAGAAGAAGAAGAAGAAGAAGAAGAAGAAGATGATGATGATGATGATGATGAAGAAGAAGAAGAGGAAGAAGTGGAAGAAAAGGATGAAGAATGAGAAGAAGAAGGAGAAGAAGAAGTAGAAGAAGAGGAGGAGGAGGAAGAAGAAGAAGAAGAACAAGAAGAAGAGATAGAAAAAGAAGAACAAGAAAAAATAGAAGAACAAAAAAGTAGTAGAAGAAGAAGAAGAAGTAGGAGATGAAGAAGAAGAAAGAGAGGAAGCTAAAGAGGAAAAAAAGAAGAAGATGATGAAGAAGGAGAAGGAGAAGAATAAGTAGTAGTAGAAGTAATATAAGAAGTAGAAGAAGAAGAAGTGGAAGGAGAAAAAGAAAAGAAGAAGAAGAAGAAAATCAACTCTTCTCAATCTTGTCGATCAGAAAGGAGTAGAAGAAGAAGAAGAAGTAGAAGAAAAATGAGGAGAAGAAGAAGAAGAAGAAGAAGAGGATGAAGAAGAAGAAAATGCAATAAGAGAATAACTAGAAGAAGAAGAAGGTTGAGTAAAAGAAGAAGAAGAAGAAGAAGAAGAAGAAAAATTGGAAGGCGAAGAAGAAAAGAAAATGAAGAAGAAGAAGAAGAAAAAGAAGAAGAAGAGGAAGAAAAAGAAGAAAAAGAAGAAGATAAAGAAAATGAAGAACAAGAAGAAGAAGAAGAAGTGGAAGAGGACAAAGAAGAAGATGAAGACGAAAAAGAAGAAAAAAAATATTGCAAATAAGAAGAAGAAGAAGAGGAAGATAAAGAAAAAAGACCAGAAGAAGAAGAAGAAGAAGAAGACAACGTAGAAAAAGAAGACAAAGAAAAAGAAGAAGGTGATGAAGAATAAGATGAAGAAGAGAAAGATGAAAAAGGGAAAAGAGAAGAAGACAAAAAAGAAGAAGAAGAACAACAACAACAACAAAAAGACGAAGGAGGGGAAGTACAAGAAGAAGAAGAAGAATATTAATAAAAAGAAGAAGAACAAGAAGAAGAAAAAGTTGAGGAAGAAGAAGTAGAAGAAAAAAAGAGGAATAAACATAAGAAGTCGATGAAGAAGAAAAAGAAAATGAAGACGAAGAAGAAGAAGAAGAAGAAGAAGAAGATGATGATGATGATGATGAAAGGGAAGAAGAAGAAGAAGGAGATGAAAACAAATAAGAAGAAGAAGAAGAAGAAGACAAAGAAGAAGAAGACAAAGAAGAAGAAAAAGATGATGAGAATAAAGAAGAATAAGAAAATGATGAAGAAGATGAAGTACAAGAAGAAGAATAAGAAGGAGAAGAAGAAAAAGATGAATAATACAAAGAAGAAGGAGAAGAAGAAGAATAATAAGAATAAGAAGAATAAGGAGAAGAAGAGGGAGAAGAAGAAGAAGAAGAAAAAGGATAAAAAATAGAAGAAGGTGAAGATGAAGTCGGTGAAGAGTAAGAAGAAGAAGGCACTGAAGAAAAAGAAAATGTCGAAGACGAAGAAGGCAAATAAGACGAAGAAGAAGGGAAGAAAAAGAAGAAGAAGATGAAAAAGAAGAAGAAGAAGAAAAAAATAAAAGAAGATGATGAAGAAGAAGTAAAAGAAGAAGGTGAAGAATAAGAACAAGATAAAGGAGAAGTAGAAGAAGAAGAAGGCAAAGAAGAAGAAGAACAATAATAATAAGAAGATGATGATGATGAAGAAGAAGAAAACGAAGAAGAAGAAGATGATGAAGATGAAGATGAAGAAGAAAAAGAAGAAAACAAAAAAAAGAAGAAGAGAAAGAAGAAGGAAATGAAGAAAAGGAAGATGAAGAAGAGGAGGAATAAGAAGGCAAAAAGGAAGAAGAAGAAGAAGAAGTAGTAGAAGAAGAAGGCAAAGAAGAGGAAGAAGAAGAAGAAGAAGAAGAACAAGAACAAGAACAAGAAGATGAAGAAGAAGAAGAAGATGAAGAGAAGATGAACAAGAAGAAGACAAAGAAGTGGAAGAAGAAACAGACGAAGAAGAAGAAGACACAGAAGAATAAGAACAAGATGATGATGAAGAAGAAGAAGGAGATGAAGAAGAAGACAAACAAGAAGAAGACAAAGAAGTGGAAGTAGAAAAACACGAAGAAGAAGAAGAAGCAGAAGAAGAAGAAAAAGAAGAAGAAGAAGAAGAGGAAGAAAAAGAAGAAGAAGAAGAAGAAGAAGAAGAATAAGAAGAAGAAGAAGAACAACAAAAACAAGTAGAAGAAAAAGAATAAGATGAAGAAGTAGAAGATGGTGAAGAAGAAGATGAAGAAGAAGAAGAAGAAGAAGAGGAAGAAGAAGAGGAAAAAGGAAAAGAAGAAGAAGAAGACGATGAAGACTAAGATGAAACAAAAGAGAGAGAATAAAAAGAAGAAGAAGAAGAAGAAGAAGAAGAGTAAGAAGATGGAGAGGAAGAAGAAGAAAAAAAGAAGAAGAAGAAGAACAACTAGTTCATGATGAATAAGAAGAAGAAGAAGAAGAAGAAAAGAAGTAGATGAAGAAGAAGAAGAAGAAAAAGAAAAAGATGATGAAGAAGAAGAAGAAGAATAAGAGAAGAAGACGAAGAAGTACAAGAAGAAAAAGAAGAAGACGAAGACGACGACAAAGTACAAAACGAGGAAGAAGAAGATGAAAAAGATGAAGAAAAAGAAGAAGAAGAGAAGAAGTGAAAAAGATGAAGAAAAAGAAAACGAAGAGGAAGATGAAGAACAAGAGGATGAAGAAGGAGAAGAAGGCAAAGAAAAAGAAGAAGAAGAAGAAAATAAAATGAAGAAAAACTTATGGAAGAAGAAAAAGAAGAAGATGATGATCACGATGAAGAAGAAGAGAAAGAAGAAGAAGTAGTAGAAGAAGAAGAAGAAGACGAAGAAGACAAAGAAGAAGAAGAAGAACAACAAGATGAAGAAAAAGACGAATAAGAAGAAAACGAAGAAGCAGAAGAAGAAGAAGACAAAGATGAAGAAGAAAAAGAAGAAGAAGAATACGATGAAGAAGAAGAAGAAGTGTAAGGAGAAGAATTAGAAGAAGAAAAAGAAAAACAAGAAGAACACTAACAAGAAGAAGAAGAATAAAATTTAGAAGAAGAAGAATAAAAATAACAAGAAGCAGGCAGAGGAAGAGAAGAAGAAGAAGCAGAAGAAGGAGAAGAAGAAGGAAAAAAAGAAGAAAAGGAAGTAAAAGAAGAAGAAGAGGACAAAGAAGAAGAAGAGGAGGAAGAAGAAGAAGAGGAAGAAGTGGAAGAAACAGAAGACGAAGAAGTAGAAGAAGAAGAAAAAGGAGAAGAAGTCGAAGAAGAAGAAGAACAAGAAGACAAAGAAGAAGAACAACAACAAGTTGTAGAAGAAGAACAACAAGTTGTAGAAGAAGAACAACAAGAAGAATAAAAAGAAGAAGAAGAGGAAGAAGAAGAGAAGAAGAAAAAGAAGATGAAGGAGAAGAAGAAGATGATGAAGGAGAAGAAGAAGAAGAGAAGAAGAAAAAGAAGATGAAGGAGAAGAAGGGGAAGAAGTAGAAAAAAAGAGGAAAAATAGGAAGAAGAAGAAGAAGAAGATGATGATGATGAAGAAGATGAAGAAGAAGAATATGAAGAAGAGGAAGAAGAAGAAGTTGAAGAAGAAGAAGAAGACAAAGAGGAAGAAGAAGTCGAAGAAGAAGTAGAAGAAGAAGAGTGGATGATGACAAAGAAGAAGAAGAAAAATAAGAAGTAGAAGTGGAAGAAGATGTTGAACAAG
>JAIUJO010000215.1:922615-930251 GCA_023846275.1 Vanilla planifolia | reverse complement strand
TCCTCTTTACCATCTTCTTCAACTTTTTCTTCTTCATCATCTTCTTCTACATCTTCTTCACCTTCTTCTTCATCTGCTACTTCTTCTTCGTCTACTTCTTACTCTTATTGTTATTATTATTATTCTTCATCGTTTTCATCTCCTCCTTCTCCTCCTTCTCTTTGTTGTTCTTCTTCTTCTAATTCTTCTTCTTTTTCTTCTTCTTCTGCTCCATCTTGTTCTTCTTCTTCTTCTTCTTCTTCTTCTTCCTTTTCTTCTTTGTCATCTCCTTCTGCTTAATCTTCTTCATCTTCTTCTTCTTCTTCATCATCAATTTCTTCTTAATCATCATCTACTTCTTTTTCTTTTACTTCATAATCTTCTTATTCTTCTTATTCTTCTTCTTCTTCTTCTTCTTTTTCTTCATCTTCTTCTTCTTCTTCCACTTTTTTAACTCCTCTTCTTCTTCCTCTTCTTCTTCTTCTTCATCTTCCTTTTCATCAACATCCTCTTCTTCTTTTCCTTCTTCTTCCTCATCTTCTTCCTTTTCTTTTTGTTCTTCTTGGACTTCTTCGTCTTCTTCTCCTTCTTCTTCTTCTTCTTCTTCTTCTTCTTCTTCTTATTTTTCTCCTTCTTCATTTGCTTCTTCCTCTTCTTTTTCGTCTTACTCTTCCTCGTCTTCTTCCTCCTCTTCTTCTTCTTCGTGTTCTTCTTCTTCATTGTCTCCGTCTTTTTCTTCTTCTTCTTCTTCTTAACCTTCCTCTTCTTCGTCTTCTTTTTCATCTTCTTCATCATCTTCTTCTTCTTCTTTATCTTTTTCTTCTTCCCTTTCTTCTTCTTCTTCTTCTTTTTGTACTTCTTCTTCATCCTCATCTTTTTCTTCTTCCTTTTCTTTTTCTTCCTAATGTTTTTCTTCTACTTCTTTTTTTTCTTCTTCTTGTTCTTCTTCTTCGTCCACCTCCTCTTCTTTTTGTTCTTCTTCTTTTTCTTCTTCTACTACTTCTTCTTCTACAACTTCTTCATCATCATCATCACCAACATCATCATCTTCTTCTTCTTCTTCCTCTTCTTCTTCTATTCTTAATGTTCTTCTTCATCTTCCTTTTCCTCATCTTCTTCTTCTCCGTCTTCTTCTCCTTCCTCTACTTCTGCCACCTCCTCTTGTTCTTTTTCTTCTTCTTCCTCTTCCACTTCTTCTTCTTCTCCTTCTTCTTCTTCTTCTTCTACTTCTTCAACTTCTCCTTGCTCTTCTTCTTCTTCACCTTCTTCTTCTTCTTCTTCTTCTTCTTCTCCTTTTCCTTTTTCTTCTTCTTCTTCTTCTTCTTCTTCTTCTTTTACTGCTACTACTTTTTTTTTTTCTTCTTCTTCTACTTCTTCTTCTCCACCTCTTTGTTGTTGTTGTTGTTCTTCTTCTTCTTCCTCTAATTCATCTTCTTCTTCTTCCTCTTTTTCTTCTTCTTCTTCTTCCGCTTCTTCCTCATCGCCTTCCAATTTTTCTTTTTCTTTTTCTTTCGCTTCGCCACCGCCATCTTCTTCTTTTTCTTCGTCTTCTCCTTCTTTTCCTTCTTCATCTTCCTGTTCATCTTCTTCTTCCTCCTCTTTTTCTTTTTCTTACTCTTCTTTTTCATCGTCTTGTTCTTCTTCTCCTTTTTCTTCTCTCTCTCTTCTTCTTTTTCTTCTTCATTTGTCAAATTTTTCCTCTTCTTTTTCCTATTCTTCTTCTTCTTCTACTTCTTCTTCCTCTTCTATTTCTTTTTCTTCATAACCTTCTTCTTCTTCTACATCTTCTTCCTCCTCCTCATCTTTTTCCTTTTTCTTCTTCTTCTTCTTCATCATCTTCTTCTTCTTCTTCCTTTTCTTCTCTTCTTCCTCTTCTTCTCCTTCTTCTTCGTCTTCTTCTTCTTTTCTTCTTCCTTTTCTTCTCTTCTTCTTCTTCTTCTTCTTCTTTTTCTTTCTTCTTTTCTTCTTCTTCTTCTTTCTCTTCTTCTTCTTCTTCATTCATCATGATCTCCCTCTTCTTCTTCTTCTCTTTTTCTTCTTCTTCTTTTTCTTCTTCTTTTACTTCTACATCTTCTTCTACTTCTTCTTCTATTTCTTCTCCATCATCTTCTTCTTCTTATTCTTCTTCTTCTTCTTCTTCTTCTTAACCATCTTCCTCTTCTTCTTGTTCATCTTCTTCTTCTTCTTCCTCTTCTTCTTCTTCTTCTGCTTGTTCTTCTTCTTCTTCTTTTTCGTGTTTCTTCTTCGACTTTTTCATTTTCTTCTTCTTCTTCTTCTTCTTCTCCCTCTTCTTGTTCCTCCTACTCCTCTTCATCTTCTTTTTCATTTTCTTTTTTGACTTCTTCTTGTTCAACTCCTTCTTCTTGTTCCACTTCTTCTTCCTCTTCTTCTCCTCTTTTTCCTCTTCTTCTCCTTCTTCTTCTTCTTCTTCTTCTTCTTCTTTTTCTTCTGATACTTTTTCATCATCATCTTCTTCTTCTTCTTCTTCTTCTTCTTCGTCTTCTTCTTCTTTCTCCTCCTCTGTTTTCTCCTTCTTCCACTTCTTCATCTTGTTTTACTTCTTCATCATCATCTGCTTCTTCTTCTTCTTCTTCTTGTCCTTGTTGTTGTTGTTGTTCTTCTTCTACCACATCTTTCTCAATTTCTTCTTCTACTTCTTCTACTTCTTCTTCGTCTCCTCTTCCTCATCCTCTACCTTCCTCTTCATTTTCATCATCTTCTTATTATTCTTCCACTTCTTCATCTTCCTTTTCTTTTTGTTCTTCTCTGTCTTATTTTTTCTTCTTCTTCTTCTTCTTCTTCATCTTGTTCTATCATTTCTTCTTCTTCTTCTTCTTCCTCTACTTCTTCCTCCTCATCTTCTCCTTCTACTTCTTGTTCTTGTTCTTCTTCTTCTTATTCTGTTACTTATTACTCTCCTCCTCTTTTTTATCTTCTTCTTCTTCTTCCCCATCCTCCTCTGCTTCTTCTTCTACTTCTTTTTTTACTTCTTCTTCTTAATCTTCTTCTTCTACTACTTCTTCATCCTCTTCTTCTTCTTCTTCATCTACTTTTGCTTTCTTCTTTTGCTTCTTCATTTTCTTGTTCTTCATCATCAACAAATTCTTCATCTTCTTTTTCTTCTTCTTCTTCTACTTAGTCTTCTTGCTCTTCATTTTCATCACCTTCCTCTTATTCTTTTTCTACTTCTTCTTCTTCTTCTTCTTCTTCTCCTTCTCCATCTTCTTCTTCTTCTTTTCTTCTTCTTCTTCTTCTTCTTCTTCTTCCTCTTCTCCTTCTCCTTCTTCTTCTTCTTTTTTTGGTTCTACCGCCTTTTTTTTTTCTTCTTCTTCTTCCTCCTCTTCCTCTTCTTCTTCTTCCTTTTTTTTTCTTCCTTATGTTCCTCTTCTACTTCTTCTTCTTCTTCTTCTTCTTCCTCTTCTTGTTATTCTTCTTGTTGTTGTTCTAATTCTTCTTCTTCATCATCTTCTCATCATCTTCTTCTTCTTCTTCCTGATCATCTTCTTCTAATTCGCCTTCTTCTTCCTCTTCTTCTTCTTCTTCTTCTTCTTCTTCTTTTCTTCCTCTTATTCTTCTACTTCTTCTTCTCCTCCTCCTCGTCTTCCTTCTTCTTCTTCTAGTTCTTTTCTTATTCTAATTCTTTTTTTCCTTCTTCTTCATCTTCTTCTTCTTCAAATTCTTCCCAATCTTTTTCTTCCTCTTCTTCTTCTTCTACCTCCTCCCCCTCCTCTTCTTCTTTTTCTTTTTCTTCTTCTTCTTCCTCTTCTTCTACTATTCTGCTTCTTCTTCCTCTTCGTCTTCCTTTTCCTCTTCTTCTTTGTCTTCTTCTACCACTACTTCTTCTTCATCTTCTTCTTCTTCTACTTCTAACGTCTTCTTCTTCTTTTCTTCTTCTTCCTTTTCTTTTCTTCTTCTTCTTCTTCTACATCTTCTGCTTCTTGTCCTTCTTCCTTTCCTTCTTTTTCTTTTCTTACTCTTCTTCCCCTACTTCTTCTTTTTCTTGTTCTTCTTTTCTTCTTCTTCTTTTTCCCCTTCTTCTTCTTGATCTTCTTCTTCCCCCTTCTTCTTCTTCATCATCATTTTTTTTCGTTTTTCTTCTTCTTCTTCATCCTTTTCTTCTTCTTCTTCATCATCTTCTTCTTCTTCACTTCTTTTTTTTCTTGTACTTCTACTTCTTCTACTTCTTCTTCTTATTCCACTTCTTCTTCTTTTTCTTCTTCTTCTCTTCTTGCTCCTCTTTCTCCTTCTTTTTCTTCTACTTCGTCTTCTTCTTTTAATTTTTTCAATTCCTCTTCTTCTTCTTCCTCTTCTTCTTCTTTCTTCTCCTTTTTCTTCTACTTCATCTTCTTTTCCTTGATCTACTTTATCATCATCTTCATCATCTTCTTCTTCTTCTTGTTCTTCTTCTCTTCTTCTTCTTCTTACTATTATTATTATTCTTCTTCTTGCCCTACTTCTTTTTCTTTTTCCTCTTCTTGTTTTTCTTTGTCTTCTTCTTCTCCTTCTTCTTCCTTTACTTAATCTTTTTCGTCTTCCTCTTCTTCTTCTCTTTCTTCTTCTTCCTTCCCTTCTTCTTCTTCTTCTTCTTCTTCTTCCTTTTCTTCTTGTTCTTACTCTCCTTATTTTTCCTCCACTTCTTCTTTCTCTTCTTCTTCACCTTCTTTATCGTCCTTTTCTTCTTCTTCATTTTCTTCTACTTCTCCTTCTTCTTCTTCTTCTTCTTTTTCTTCTTCTTCTACTTCTTCTTCATCTTCTGTTTCTTCTTCATCCTCCTCTTCTTCTTTTTCTTCTTCCTCTTTTTCTTCTTATTTTTCTTTTTTTTCATCTTCTTCCTCTTCCTCTTTTTTTTTCTTTTCTTCTTCTTCATCTTCTTGTCATCCTCCTCCTCCTTATACTTCTTCTTCTACTTCTGCTTCTTCTTATTCTTCCTCTTCTTCTTATTCCTCCTCTTCTTCTTACTAATCTCTCTATTTTTCATCCTCTTCTTCTTCTTCTTCTTCTTCTTCTTCCTCTTCCTCATCATCATCATCTTCTTTTTCTTCTTCTTGTTCTTCCTCTTCTTCTACTTCCACTTCTTCCTCATCTTCTTCACCTTCTTCTTCTTCTTCTTCTTCTTCTTCTTCTTCTCCTTCTCCTTCTTCGTCTTCTTCTACTTCTTCTTCTTCTTCTCTTTCTTCTTCTTCCTTCCCTTCTTCTTCCTCTTCTTCTTCTTCTTCTCCTTCTTCTTACTCTCCTTTTAATTTTTCCTCCACTTCTTCTTTCTATTCTTCTTCTTCTTCTTCACCTACTTTATCATCCTTTTCTTCTTCTTCATTTTCTTCTACTTCTTCTTCTTCTTCTTCTTCTTCATTTTCTTTTTCTTCTTCTTCTACTTCTTCATCTTTTGTTTCTTCTTCATCCTCCTCTTCTTCTTTTTCTTCTTACTCTTTTTCTTCTTATTTTTCTTCTTTGTATTCTTCTTCCTCTACCTCTTCTTCTTCTTCTTCTTTATCATCTTCTTCTCCTCCTCCTCCTCCTTATACTTCTTCTACTTCTACTTCTTGTTGTTATTCTTCGTCTTCTTCTTCTTCTTCCTCCTCTTCTTGTTACTCATCCTCGTATTTTTCATCCTCTTCTTCTTCTTCTTCTTCTTCCCCCTCATCTTCTTCTTCTTCTTCTTCTTCTTCTTCTTTTTCTTCTTCTTCTTTTTCTTCTTCTTCTTCTTCTTCTTCTTCTTCTTCTTCTTCGTCTTTTTCTTCTTCTTCTTCCCATTTTTCTTCCTCGTCTTCTTCTTCTTCTTCTTCTTCTACCATTTCTTCTTCTTATTCTTCTTCTTCCTCTTCTTCTTCCTCCTTTTCTTCTTCTTCTTCTTCTACTTCCTCATCATCTTCTTCTTCTTCTTCTTCTTCTTTTTCCTCTTCTTGTTCATCATCATCATCTTCTTCTTCATGTTTTTTCCTCTTCTTATTCTTCTTCTTCTACCTCTTCCCCTTCATTTTTTTCTTCTTCTTCTTCTCCTTTTTGATTTTTTTTGTCACCTCCTCCTCTTCCTCCTCCTCCTCCTCCTCCTACTCCTCCTCTTTCTTCTTCTTCTTGTTCTTATTCTTCTTTGTCTTCTTAGTCTTCTTCTTCTTCTTCTTTATCTTCTTCTTGTTCTTCCCGTTGTTCTTCTTCTTCTTCCCCGTCTTCTTCTTCCTCCTCCTTCTCCTCCTCTTCTTGTTCTTCTTCTTCATTATCTTCTTCTTGCTTCTCTTCTTCTTTTTCTTTTTCTTCTTCTTGTTCTTCTTCCTCCTCTTCTACTTTTTCTTAGTGTTCTTTCTTCTTCCTTTTCTTTCACTTCTTTTCCTCGTTCTTCTCCTTCTTACTCTACTTCTTCCACTTCTTCTTCTTCTTCTCAACTTTCTCCATCTTCTCCATCTTCTTCATCTTTTTCTTCTTCTCCTTCTTCTACTTTTCCTTCTTCTTTTCCTTTTCTTTTTCTTCCTCTACTTCTGCTTCTTCTTCTTCTACTACTGCTTCTTTGTCTTCTTCTTCTTCGTCGTCGTCCTCCTCCTCCTCCTTCTCTTCTCCTTTTTCTTATTGTTCTTGTTCTTGTTCTTCTTCATCGTCTTCTTTCTCTTCTCCTTCATCTTCTTCTTCTTCATCTTCTCCTTCTTCTCCTTCTGCTTCTCCTTCTTCTCCTTCTTCTTAATCGTTTTCTTCTCCACCTTCTTCTTCTCCATCATCTTCTTCTCCTTTACTTCTTCTTCTAGTTCTTCTTCTTCTTCCACCTCTTCTTCTTCAACTACTTCATCTCCTTCTTCTTCTTCTTCTTCGGCTTCTTCCTCTTCTTCTTCTTCGTCTCCTTCTTCTTTTTCTTCTTCTTCTTCTTCTTCCTCTTCTAATTCTTCTTGTTCCTTTTCTTCTTCTACTACTTATTTTTCTTTATCTTCTTCTTCTTCTTCTTCTTATTGTTCTTGTTCTTCTTTTTGTTGTTGTTGTTGTTCTTCTTTTTCTCCACCTTCTTCTTCTCCATCTTCTTCTTCTAATTTTTCCTCTTCTTCTTCCACTACTACTTCTTCTTTTTCTCCCTCTTCTTCTTCTTCCTCATCTTCTTTTTATTCTTCAGCCTCTTTTTCTTCCTCTTCTTGCTTTTCTTCTTCAACTTCTTCTTCCTTATTTTCCTTTATATTCTTGTTTTTCTTCTTCTTCTTCTTTTTCCCCTCCTTCTTCTTCTTCTTCTTCTTCTTGTCCTTTTTCTTCTTTTTGTTATACTTCTTCTTCTTCCCCTTCATCTTCTTCTTCTTCTTCTTCTTCCTCTTCTTCTTCCTTTTTTCTTTCTTCAACATCTTCTTTCTCCTCTTAATCTTCTTCTTCATCTTCTTCTTCTTCTTCCATTTCCTCATTTTCTATAGCTTCTTGTTGTTCTTCTTTTTCTCCTTCTTTATTTTCTTCTTCTTCTTCTTTTTATTCTACTTCTTCCACTTCTTCATCTTCTTCCCCTTCTTCTTCTTCTTCCTCCTATTCTTCTTCCCCTTCCTCCTTTTCTTTTTCTTCTTCGTCTTCTTCTTCTTCTTCTTCTTCCACTTCTTCTACTTTTTCTTCTTCTTCTTCTTCTTCTTCTTCTTCTTCCTCTTCTTCTTCTTCTTCTTCTTCTTTTTCTTCTTCTTCAACTTCCACTTCTTCCTCTTCTTCTTCA
>JAIUJO010000215.1:735115-917615 GCA_023846275.1 Vanilla planifolia | reverse complement strand
CTGCCTCACGAACCGCCTCCTCCGCCTTCGCCTTGTTGACGAAGATATTGCCGAAGACTTCCGGGTTCCAGTGTTTCAGGTCCTTCCGGAGACGAGCGAGCTTACCCGAAAACCTGAAGAGGCCTGAAGCCACTATTGGTTTGCACCAGGACCTGTTGACCACTTGGTGAAAATTCGGGTGAGTCAGCCACACATTAAGGAACCTGAAGGGACGCGCGACCCGATTCCGCATGCCAGAGGCACGGAACAGAATCGGGGCATGGTCTGAGGCTGTTCTGGTGAGGATGTCGATGTGCCCGTCCGGCAGGAGGTCCAGCCAGCGAGAGTTGCAGAGGAAGTAGTCGAGCTGCTTGAGGATGACTTTCCCATTGCGTTTACCTTGCCAAGTGAAGTTGCTGCCCGAGACCGGCGGGATTAGCAACCCCGTGCAGTCGATTAGTTGCTGAAAGTCGTCGGCCGCAGATCGGCTAAATCGCGCCGTGCGCGAAACATCGACGGAGTGCAAGGTGACGTTAAAGTCACCACAGATCCACCAAGGGCTGGAAGCAACAGTCGCAGAGTGAGCCAAGAGGTCCTCCCAGAGAGGTCGTCGGAGGGGTCTGGAATGTTGACCGTAGACAGCCGAGAAGAAGGAAGGGGGCATGCCTCCGACAGAAAGATGGCAGAGGATCGCTTGGGCAGAGGACCCGATGGGTCGAACCAGACACCGATTCGACCAAAGAATCCAAATTTTTCCATTGCCGGAGCATATCCCGTCCATGAGCCCAAGCTTACAGCAGATGGGTGGGATTTGGTCACCGCTAATGAATGGTTCCAACAGAATAAGAATGTCGATGGAGAAGGAGGAGATGAGCTTCTTGAGTCTTCCGATGGTGGCATCATTCGCCACCCCTCGGGCATTCCACGTTAGCGAATTGATCATTGGGGGGGGGGGAAGGAGGGACCGAGCTCGAGGAGCTCCTGGTGATCGGGATTGGCAGCTCAGGGTTGAACTCCCATCTCTTCTTCTTCCGTTTCTTCCTCGAGAGCACTTCCAAGAAGGGAGGATCGTCTGGAAATGAGGAGGTGGACCGCGACTCATTGTCGCTGTTAGCACCATCCATGGCCCGGGAGATGCGAGGCGGCGAGGGGGGGGGGGGGGGAGGAGGCGGGAGCGGCGTCCAGCTTCGACACCATCTCCTCCCGTTGTACCAACAGTGAACTGGGTGGAGTGCCAGGACAGTGCACGGAGCAAGGCTCCGTGGGGGGTTTAAGCTCCCCTTCTTCGAGCGGTGGAGAGGGGACAGGGGTTGGCCTGCAGACCGCAGAGGCCGTAAGAGGTGATATAGTTTCCGGGGTTGGATCGCCCCATTCACCAGGAGGGAGGGCCGGAGACGGCCCCAGGATGCCATCGCCCCGGGGCCCAGGGGGAGGCCGAGGCAGGGAGTCCAAAGGCAGAGCATCAGACCGCGCCAACTGACTGGAAGAATGAGAGCACTGGCCAGGATCATTAAAGGCCTTAGGCTCCGGAAGGTCCTGCTGAGTTGCTGGGGCTTTGCCCTTATCCACCAACTGCTTAGCCTGCGTGGGGGGTTGTGCCTTCGTGCCGATGAGCATGGATTTCTTCTGACCACCTCTGTTCTTGCACCCGGAAGCGTCGTGACCGATGGTGAGGCATTTGGAGCAGTAAGAGGGTAGGTTTTCATAAGACACTCGTTGCCAGAATCCACCCGCCTTCACTCCGGGAATGGAGGAAATACGAATGCGCTCCGGCAGTTGGGAAGCGAGGTCAATCTCGATGCAGACCTTGGCGACGTTGGGCCGGGACATGGCCGCTGTAGCTGTGTCCACCTTCAGGGGTTTTCCGAGCGTTGCCGCGATTGAGAACAAGGAAGCCTTGTTGAACAGGTGAATCGGCAACTGGTCGAAGGCGACCCAAACCGGAACCAGAGACGGCTCAGCCTCATAACGGAAGGTCGGAGACCACTTAAGGAGCCTCATCGGGAAGTCTTGGATGAACCAAACCTTCCGCATCCAGCATTGCAGGTAGTCCTCCTCCGTCGCGAACCGGAGGAGAACGTGGCGTTGGTTTAAGAGACCCACCTGAACTTCATGGCGGAACCCGAACTTGGACATGGTGGAGCGGATGGCGACAACCGGCGGCCTACCATGTGAGAACTTCCCCACTAGAGAAAACTTGAGCGGCGCCGCCAGCTTCTCCACGTCCTCAGGCGAGAAAGCCACCTCCGGAGCTCCCTTGTAGAACGAGGAGTTGCGAATCCGGCAAGGGGAAGGTTCCTCGACCTTGCCGAGGACCTCCGCAAATGACCTTCGGATTGGCGGATGATCCATCTAGGACATTGTCCACCCGCCGAAGGCCTGCCGGCGAGCGAGCTGGAGAAGGAAAATGAAGACGCGAAAAGCGAGGGAAGACTTTATTCAAAAATACTACCAATTAGTCTCATTTTGTGTAATCTTTACACCACAGGCATTGGATATATCACGTTATTATTTAAATTTATTTATCTTAGTAATTCATAGTAATTTTGAATCTTCTCTAGTGTGATAATTATAATGAGCTATATAAAATTAAATCTTTATTTTTAACTTAAATAATTTTTTTCTAGGATTTTTTTGGCTTACAAGATATTTTTAATCATGCCAAATTTGACAATCAATCATATCACACTCAATATACTTGCTATATTGGCATGTAACTTAACAATATAATTTATTTTAATTTCATTATATTGGAACCTAACAAAATTTTTGTTTTGAATTTGTTATATTATATTGTTTCAAATATCTTATTTCAGCTTTAGTTTCAATTTACTCATCACTAAAACAAAAAGAATTTATTATTTGTGCTTACTTGTTTTGTTAATTGGTAGTATTTTTGAATAAAGTCTAATCGAGATGAAATTAACATTGTTGAACTACTCTCAATCGATTGAATCAAATTAAATATTTTATTATATAATTCTAAATATATTATTTTCATTATCTTACATGTTTAATGATGATGTACCAGGTGATCTACTTAGTATTTTAGAATACAACATTTCCAAGCAATATATCAAATTTTCTTAAATTTTATTTTTTGTTATTATTATATCATTTCACAATTTTTTAGTGCGTTTAATATTACATTTTTATTGCCCTAATTTAGTTTTATTATAATACTTCACTTTATGTCAATTAAGCCTCAATTTTTTATTTTAAAATAAAACAAATAACTGGTAATAATTCATTCTTATTTGCATTGCCAATGAGAAATTAGTCCAACAATGGTTATATCATGACAAAACAAACATGATCAGATTTGTTTCATCGAGCTCTATATAGTAAAATATTAATTTTATGTTTTTAAATATTTTAATATCTAGGATTTATGTATAGGTTTTTAGTCATTTTGATTTATGCCAAAGATGTTGGACATAATCCCGTTACCATTATGCAGCACAAAATTTGTGTAATTTTTCTCATTTTTTCAACTTTTTTCTTAATTTGATTATATCACAATGACACTATAATTTTGTTCTCATGTGATCATTACATTGCACTAATTTTATTAAATTACATTATTTAAAATTTTCTCATTTCAAAGTTATTATATTTTAATTTACATTAAAATGATAATTTATTATTTTTTATGCATTTTAAATTTTATAATTCATAGTAATTCAATAAGAGGTAGGATCAAAATTAAATAAGCATCATTGAAAAGAACTGGATAAGATATATTTAACTGAGTATTTATTTTAGTATTTAAAATATTATTGTAAGGTTTTGGCATGGTTTACCAAATGTTTCGATTGACACCAAATTTAATTATCAAGGATTGACCTCCTAATCTTTATAATAGCTTGGAATATTGCTCTCTCATATAATTTCTTATTTTTTTAATTTTTTCTCTTTGATTTAGTTATATTACTATCAAATTATAACTCTACTCATTTGTAATTTTTACATAACTTTGATTTGGTTATTATTTTAAAATTTTCACATCTTATTTTAATATACCTTTACATAGTCATAAAAAATAATATTTTTTGTGATTATTTATGTGAAAACTTCATGGTATATCTAATGTGTTTTGATCATGATAAAAGAAAACTCATAAGACTCATCTCAATAAACTCTATCTAAATAAATATTTACTTTATATTTATTAAGCAATTTACATTCTAAGGTTTTAATTTTTTTAAGAGGCATTTTGACCTGTACATAATTATGAAGATTGAGGACGTTTTTCTTGTTTTCCTTAGTACCACTGGGTGCAACTTTCCCAAACTATTTATTCATTTTTTAAATTGTTGGCTTTAATGTTTTTATTATAATGAAATTCTAATTCTTATTTTGACTAACACTTATAATGTTTACTTAATTTTAAAATAATAATTAATTATTATTTATGCTTATTTACTGTGATAACTCAAACTAATTGTTAGCTAGGTTAGATGATATAGATTTAACATGACAGGACTCACCTAGACAAGTTATATGTACTTAAATATTCCTTTTTACATTCTAATATATTTTATTTTCTAGGTTTTGACAAGTTTTATAACACTTTTTTCATTTATTTGTTTGAATAATTATGGTTGTTACGCTTTACCACCTAAGTTTCTTGGAGACCAACTTTCTTATAAAATTTATCTAATTTTTACAAGTTATTCTTTCTTTTCTTGGTTATATTTTTTTTGTAACCTTAAACCTTCTTTTGTGTGATCATTATTTTTGTTTGATTTTCGTTGATTACATAGTTTCAATTTAAAATACTTTTTGTTTAATATATGTTTGCTAAAACTAATATCCTATTAATATTTATGCACATGTTGTTAGCTAACTCGCAACAATTCCAAATGAGGTTAGAACAAAAATATTTTATATAATTGTATTGAATGTGGATTTTATAGTTGATCTTCTTATCATCTTGCAATTCAACTTTCCTTTATGATTTCTCATATTTTCTGAAATGTTTAAATTTTAGTTTTTTTAATTTTTATGAAACACTATTTCTGTTCTCATCTTACTAGTATATAGCTTTTATTTTGTTTTATATTATTGGGCTTCAATTTGTTTAATTTTTGCTTTAATACATATTTATTAAAGTTTAAAATAATTGATTTTTATTATTTATGTTTACTTAGTTTTATAATTTGTAGTAATTCTGAACATGATTTGATTAGAAGGAAAAAAGTCGTTGCTCGACTTGCCACAATAACCTTTTTTTAATCTTTACATTACATTAATTTTGTTATAGTAATGTGTATATATATATATATATATATATATATATATATATATATATATATATATATATACAGATAAATATTAAAGTAGTAACAGTTTTTAATTATTTTAGATTATTTGATTTGATATTTTATAGTTAATGAGAATGAGGTATGATTGATAGAAAATAAACTTTGTTGGATCATCTTGATGAGCTCTATGTAACTAAAAATTTATTATACTTTTTCAAAATTTTATATCTAGTTTTTTATAGCTTTATATGGTGTTTTCATTTTTGCCTAAATTGATGATCAAGAATGATACATTTGGTCTAGTTAGCAACATAGAATGCAGCTTTTTAGTCAATTTATTTGATTTTTTAATTTTTTACTTTGATTTGTTTATATTATTATAAAATTAACATTTGTGTTACCTTCGCTTGGTTATTTTACATTACATTAATTTATCTCAATTGTTCTTTATCATTTATTCACTTAAAAGAAGAAATTATAGTTTATTGTTTATTTTTCTTTTCTAATTTTGCAATTCACAATAATTTAAAGATAGGACTGATCCAAAAAAAACATGTTATTTGGCTTCTCTAATTGAATTGTATCTAATTAAATTTTTTCCAAATTTGATTATTGATTATATATTTCTTGATCTACTTACATCTTGGAAAGATGTGATCCCATTAAATTTATCTCATTTCTTCAAATGTTGCACTTTGATTTATTTTCATAGCGTTGTTACTAAAATTCTTCTTTCTTGAGCCCTTTATATCCCTTTAAGTTTTCATATTACATTGATTCATTTTTTTTATTTTAAGTTTTCATATATGTAAATATAGTATTTAAAAATATTGATAATGTTATGCTTGTTTAATCTTATAAATCATAATAATTTAGAACAAGGTTTGATCGAGACATAAATTGCCACTATGTGCTTATTAATGAGCTCCAAGTAAATCTTCATTTGAATATTTTTAAATATTTTATTTTATAAGTTTTAGTATTCTTTTACATAAATTTAATTCATACCTTATTTGATGATTTAGGAGTTGCACTAAAACTCCTCATCAAATTTGAATGCAATTTTCTTGAACAATTTAACTAATTTTTTCAAATTTGTGTTTTGATTTCGTTGTTATATGTTGGCTAAGTTATCTCATTTTGGCTTAAATATATATATTTTTGATATAAAAAATAGTTGATTATTATTTATCTTTAATCACTTGCTTTTAATTACTACAAACCTCATCTATATGAGATGAAAATAATTCATTGAAATCATGTCTATGACCCCTTTTCAATTATGTATGCATCTTCGAATTTTAGAAAATTTTTTTATATAGTTTTGGGCTAATTTCATGACACATTTTGATTCTTTTCTTATTTAATGATCCTTAATGATACATACGATCTCCTTAGTAACTTGGAATGATAATTTCCTGCACAATCTATCCCATTTCTTTAATTTTTTTTAATTTGGTAATAGTAACATGGAACTCTGCATCTCCTCTCATGTGACCTTTGAAATAACTTTAATTTATATATAGTATATTACTTTAACTTAACTCATTTCAATATTAATCTATATTTAAATAATTTTAAAAAGTAATTAATTATTATTTATTCTTACTTAATTCTATCATTTGTAGTAATCCAAACAAAGATTGATCAAAATGAGACAAATATCATTGGACTCATCTCGATGAGCTATACAAAAGTATTATTGATTTGTCTTTTCATACTTTATTTTTTTTGGTTTTTTGAATTATTTTTAGTCACTTCAATTAATTCCTCATTGGATAAAAGAGGATGTTACCCTGCATCACTAAAGTACAATGGAATGTCTCTTTGTTGTATAATTTACATCATTTTGTAGAATATTTTTACATTGACTAACTTATATTATATCACTTTAGCTTTCACAATTGAAAATTCATATATATTTCCACAATAATAAAATATTAACTTATTATTCTTTAACTATATATTTTATTTTTTAAGATTTTATCACCCTTAATGAAACATTTTGAATTTTACATAATATCATGATCAAAGATTTTATGCTCAATCTCCTTTATTTCGGGTACAACATTCCTATATTTGAATTTGAAATTAAAAAAACTAGACTATGATCGATTTGACTATATAAATGTCATTCGAGTCGCCTCAGCTAGCTATTTCAATTTAAAATTATTTTTTTATATTTTTTAAATAGTTTTCCAAATGTTTGGGCTTGCTTTACTAAAAAGTTTATTTGTTTGTTATTTATCAGTTGAGAATATTACTCTATATCTCCTTAGTAACTTGTAAATCACTTATAATTTCATTACTTCAAATATTTCTCATTAAATTGTCTAATTTCAGTTAAATCAACTTGCATTTGAACATTAATATGAAATTACTTAATGCCAAAAACTATTATTTAATTATAATGCTTATTTTTTTGATAATTCACTATAACTTCAAATGACGTGTGATAGAGGCAAAACAATTGTTATTTGACTCCTTTTGATAAGCTCTATACAATTATATATTATTGATTTATTCCAAAATGATATTTTTCTAAGATTTTTTGATTATTTTTATTAGAAAGTTTTATTTATACCTGACACAATGACTACTGATGTTATACACAATCACTTCATCATCTTGAAATGTAACTTTCTAATATAATTTGCTTCATATGTCCAAATGTTTCAATTTGATTTAGTTATATTACGATATAATAGTAAATGTTTTCTTGCATGACCATTATGTTCCTTTTATTAAATTATATTTTATTACTTCAATTTACCTAATCTAACTTTTTAAAACATTTAAGCAATGTTGAATTAAGTTTTTATTATTATATATAGTTATTTACTTTATAATAGCAAAACTTCCAAACACTTCAATAACATTGAAACAAACATCATTGAACTTAAGTTGACATGCTCTATCCTATTAAATATTTATTTTTTTATTTATAAATAATTATTTTTAATATTCTTTCATATTTTATGAAGTGTTTTGAATTGTACAGGATATGACGAGGATGTTGTGCTCAATCTCTTCAGTACATTGAAAAATAAATTTCCTATATAACTTGTCTCATTTTTCAAATGTTTTGCTTTGATTTCTTTATATTATCATTAAAGTATAAATCTCCTCTTTTGTAACCTTTTACAACTCCTTCAATTGGTTATGTTATATTGCTAAAATTTTTTGCATTTAAACTTTATTATATAAATAATATCAAAATAAAAAATTAATTTATATTTTTACTTATTTGCTTGTCTAATTTGAGGTAATTCTAAATGAAATCAAATAAAGAAACAAAATGTCATAGGACTCCTCTCCATAATCCATATCTAATTAAATGTTCATTTAATATTGTCAAGTTTTTAACTTTGAACTTTTTTGCATGCTTTGTGACTTATTTGATTCTTATAGAACATGCTAATTGATGATATTACCCTTGATATTCTTAAATTTTGTTATATTGTTATACAAATGTAGATCTCCTTTTGTGTGACAATTCATCTATTTAAATTATTTATATTGCATTTATTAACTTTTCTAATTATAAATTTAATTTATATTTACTAAATATTCAAGAAATAATTTATGATTATTTATGTTTACCTTATTGTAATTCAGAGCAATTCAAAACGAGGTCTAATTGGGATGGAAAAAAAGTCGTTGGGCTTCTCTCGATGAAATCTATCCATCAAAATTTCATTTTTATATTTTTAAAGTTTTATTGTCAAGAATTTTTGTATATTTTATGAGATTTTTTGATTCACTTTTCATTAAATAGTTGAGGATGTTACAGTAGACCACCTTAGCATCGTGAAATGAATATTTCATGTACAAATATTTTTATTTCTTCGAAGTTTCTTCATTAATTTAGACAAATTAATATGCAATAATAAATATCCTTTTGTGTAACATTTATATATTTACAAAAACTTATCTTAATTTAGTTTTAATATATTTACACTAAATTTTTAAAGCATTAAATTATCATTATTTTTTTCTATTTACTTTGGTAAATTTCAATAACTAAAAATAAGGTATGATATAGACAAAATAACATTAGATTCATCTTGACAAACTTTTCCATTTAAGTAATAATTTTTATATTCATAAATATTTTTTTAATTGAGTTTTAGCATGGTTTATAAAATATTTATGTTCACATATTAAATGACAATTGAGGATGATGCACTTAGTCTCCTTTATATCTTGGAATGCTAATTTGATATGCAAAACATGTAATTTGTACAAATGTTTTCTTTTGATTATATTCCTATGTAACACTAAATTCCTTATCATGTGACCCTTAGATTACTTTGATTTTATTTTCTTGGATTGCTTCAACATCACATTTCAATTTTAATGAATATTTTGTAAATATTAAAGTATTAACTTATCGTTCGTTATGTTTATTTAATTTTTTATTTTGTAGTATTTCCAAACAAGTTGTAGTTAACATGGAGTAAACATTGTTCAAATTATCTCAATTATCACCATCTAATTCAATATATATTTTTTATTTTAATATTTTTATAAATATTTTAGCACACATTTAGGGATGTTTTGATTCATCTTTGATATGAAGATAAAGAATGTTACTCTACATATACTTAGTTTCCAGGAATGCAACATTCTAATAAAACTTATCTCATTTTTCAAATGTCTAATTTTTATTTGGTTATTTGTAAACTTCTTGTTTTACCTTTGCATCACTATGATTTTGTTGGATTATGTTCATTCAATTTATCTCATTTGAATTTTAATATACATTTGCATAATATTAAAATAATAATTAATAAATATTGATGTTTATCTTACTTTTAATTCTTAAAAATTCCAATTGAGGCCTAACTAAGATTATGAAAGTGTCATTGGACTTGTCTTGATGAGCTCTATGAAATTAAATATTTATTTATTGAACTTTTATTTTCTTTGATTTTGTCACTTTTTGTGAAACACTTTAATTTGTACTGTCTTTGACGATCGAGAATGTTACAATTGAACTCCTTATTATATTTGAAAGCAACTTTTTTTATGTAACTTATGTTATTTTTTTATTTTTTCCTTTAATTTGGTCCTACTTCATTACTACAACTTCTCTATTTTGTTTGGTAGTTTGCATTAATTGAAAACAAGTTTTGATCAAGACGAAATAATCTTCATTGAACAAGTCTCAACTAGCTCGATCACATGTGTACCTTGTAATGTAACTTTTTTGAATAATTTAACTCTTCTTCAAATTAATTGCTTTTGTTTGGTTATATTACAATGTACCTCTAAATCTCTACTATCATGATCTTTACATTTCTTTGACTTGGTTATATTAATATTATTCAAATTATTTTATTTCAACCACAATATCTATTAATGTAATCTTAAAATAATTATTTGTTATTCTTTTTGAATATTTAGTTTGGTAATTTATAAAAATAAAGAATGTCCAAGAAAGACAAAAAAACATTGTTGGACTCATCTTGATGAGCTATTTGTAACTAAATACTCAAACTTTTAATTTCTAGATTTTTTATAAAGTTATCATTTTTACAAGACATTTATATTTGTATTTTATTTTATAATGAAGGTTGCTACCTAGGTCTCCATATCATTTTGGAATGCAATGTTTTTGTATAATTTAGTAAATTTATATAAATATTTTATAATGATTTAGCTCTACCAAATAAAATATTTAATTTTTATATTTTTAAATATTAATTGTTTTATTTTGGTACACTTTATGGCTCATTTTGACTCATAGCATAGTACAAATATTTCATAATTAGTAGTGTTACTTTGATTTTCCATGTATCTTAATATGCAGCTTACCAGTATAATTTTATTCCTTTTTTCATACATTTTGATTTCATTTGGTTTTATTACAACGTAACTCTAAATCTTCTATAGTATAACATTTACATCACTTTGATTTAATTACGTTATAACATATTTATGTTCAATGGTTTTGGCATGCTTTACATAGAAGTTTGACTGATACCTTCTTTGACTAATGCGTATATTGCACATGATTCTTTAGTATTTTGGAATTCAATTTTTTCTTATAATTTATCTCATTTCTTTAAAGTTTTTTCTTTGATCTGATTATATTATTTTGTAACAAGAAAAACTGTTCTTAACCTTTACCTCACATGGACTTAGTTATATGACATTACTTTAATTTATCTTATTTTAGCTTTAATATAAATATTTAGTTAACATTAAATAATTATTTTTTAGTATTTATTCTCATTTACCTTTATAATTCTATAAAATTCTAAACATGATTCCATAAAGATGAAACAAACATCATTAGAATTACCTCATTAAGCTTTATCCAACTTAATATTCATCTTATATTTTTCAATAATTTATTTTATATTATTTAAGAATGCCTCAAATTGCACCAATTTTGATGATCGAGGATATTATTTTTCATGTTCTTTATAAAGTTATTCTAATTTGTTTCACTTCAATATGGTGATATTTTTATGTAACTATTAATTTCTTTTAGTTTTATTAGTATCTTTTTGTTTGACTTTTGCATGACTTTTGTGTAGTAACATTAAATTATTATTTACTATTATTTTTCTAAATTCATACTAATTACAAATGTGGTTCCATCAGGATAGGACAGACATTATCAGACTCACATCAACAAACTCTACCGAATATTATACTTATTTTTATATTATTAAATAATTTATTTTCTAGGGTTTTGTAAACTTTGTGTCATTAGAATCATAAATTATTTGTTTATTATGGATCCTTCACTTAATCTTGTTAGTAACTTGGAATACACTTTTCTCATAAATTTAGATCTCTTCTTGAAATTTTGCACATTGATTTGGTTATATTACCATGAAACACAATTTTGCCTCCCACATGACCTTTATGCCACATTAATTTTGTCATGTTAAATTTCTTTAATTTATCTTATTATTTCTTTATTATAAATTTACTTTTTATTAAAATAATAATTTATCATTTTTAATGTCATTTTATTTTTAAATCCATAATTGTTCCAGACAAGGTTTTATCAAGATGAAATATAAATAGTTAAGAAAATGTTTATGAGTTATATCCATTTAAACATTCCATGATTTTAAATATTTTATTTTTGAAGGTTTTAACACATCTTATGTGAATTTTTAAAGCATTTCTAATAAAGTAGTTAGAGTTGTCACACTCAATCTTCTTAATGTCTTGTAATGCAACTTTCATTTTCAATTAATTAAATTTTTTCAAATTTTTCAATTTGATTTGATGATATTTCCATGAAACTTTGACTTGGTGATATTTCACTTTTTATCAAATGACCTTTTTATCTCATTGATTTTGTTAGATTACTTTGCTTAAAATTAACTTGTTTTAATATTAAGATATATGTTCCTCATATCAAAAGAATAATTTTTGTTATTTCATCTTCTTTACTATTATTATTCATAGTAATTGAAATGTAGTCCAACTAAGATGAAATAATCATTGTTTGACTCTTATTATCAAACAAAAAAAACTTAAATATTTATTTTTTATATTTCTAAATATTTTATTGCATTTTTTCAAAAGCTCTACAAAATTTTTGATTCGTGCCCTAAAAACTTCCTTGATCATCAAATGAAATTTAAATAAAAAAGTCCCATAAATCAAGTAAAAAATAGAGAAAATAAAATATTCAAAAACAAAAAGTGAATATTTTATTGTTTAAAGTATGTAGATGAGTAAATTGATATTCGTTTCATTGAAGTCAAAGCTTGCTTTAGAATTATGACAAATTAAAAAAGAAGTTAAAAATCAATAATAATAAGTTACTATTTTAATATTGTAAATATATATATTAAAGCTAAAATAAGATTAATTGGATCAATATAATTAAAACAAACCATTGAAATGTAAAGGTCATGAATAGGCAGTATTACAGTTACATAGTAATATAAGCAAATTAAATCAGAAATTTAGAAGAAATGAGATATATTTTATGGCAAAATAATATTCCTTAATAATGAGAAGATCTAGTGTTACTTCCTCGATCATCTAAATGAGTGAAAATGAAAAATCTTGTATTGTGTGTTAAAACTATAGTAATTAAAATATTTTAAAAATATGAAAATGTAAATTTAATTTGATAGAACTCATTTGGCTTAGACTACTGATATTTGTTTCTTATTGATTGGACCTCATTTTCATTTACTATGAATTTCTAAAGTAATTAAAATATAACAATAATAAATCATTTTTCATATTATGTTAATTATCATAAAGAGATTATAAGATAATTAAGGCAATGCAACATATCAAAACCATAGATATAAAGGTAACACCAAAGAAGATTTAGGGTTACAATGTAATATAATAAAATAAAAGCAAAAACTTCTGAGAAATGAGGTAAATTGTACTTAAATGTTGCATTCCAAGATAATAAGGAGATCAAGTTTAACATCCTTAATTAATAAATAACATAAACTAAAACAATATATCTTAGGACAAAAATAAGATAATTAGAACTTTTATAAAACAACCACTTTAAAGTACTATGAAGGTCACAAGGGACTAGAATTATATAATAATATTACCAAATCATCATAAAAATTTTGAAGAAATGAGAAAATTATCATAAGAAAATTGTATTACGAGATATTTAGGAAGTCTAAAGGAACATTTGAAATGAAAGAAAACATATCCTAATCTGTGACAAAAAAATTGTTTTTTTAAAATTATAAAAATGAATATTTAATAAAGTGGAGATCGACAAGATGGAACCAATGACTTTTGTTTAATCTTACTAAATCTTATTTGGAATTACTATGAATTACAAAATTAATTAAAAATAATAATAATAATAAATTATTATATTATTTTTAATTAAATATATTATTAAAATTGAAATGATATAAACTAAAATAATGTAATATGACAAAAAATGTGATGTAAATGTGACACAAGAGATTATTTAGGATAAAATACAAAAAATACAATGAAAATCAAAATTTTAAAAGATGACATATATTATAAGAAAAAGTTGCATTCACAAGTAATAAGAAGGTAGATTACAAAATCCTTGATCATAATTTTAAGTACGAATCAAATTCATGTAGCACATCAAAATCTTAAAAAAATTAAATTCTTTAAAGCATAACCAATATATTAAATTAAATAGATGTCTTTAGTTATTGAAAATTGTGTTTGTTTTGTAGCCATCGCACCTTATTTAGAATTCTTATGAATTATTGAGACAACTAAGTATAAATAACAATAGATTATTATTTTAATATTAAGAAATTATAAATTACAAAAAGATTAAGATAAATTGATACAATGTGGAAAAATCAAATCAAAGTAGTGCAAATGTTACAAGAGGTAACATTTAGAGTTCCATTATAACATTACCAAATAAATGTAAAAACTTTTATGAAATGAGATAAATTATACAAGAATGTTGCATTCTAAGATAATAAGGTGATCAAGTTAACATTATCAATCATTTAATCAGATATGAATCAAAAAATCTCATCAAACATTCCGAAGCCCTAGAAGATAAATATTTAAAAATACAAATATAAAGAATAAATTTGATAGAAATAATCAAGACAAGTTTGTCGACATTCATTTCGCTTATGTCGGACAAGTTTATAATTACTATGAATTACAAAATTAAATAAGCATAAATAATAATAATTTTTTTTTTTAATTTTAAATAAATTTATGTAAAATTTAAAATGAGATAAATTTAGTCAAAATAACAAAAAATATTAAAGTGAAGTAAATGTCACATGAGATGACATTTTGATTTGCATAGTAACATTACAAGTTCATAGCAAAAGATTTAGTGAAATGAGAAAAATTATATAAGAAAATTACAATTCAAGATACTAAGGAGATTAAGTGTGACATCCTCAATCGTCAAATTAGTTATGATTTGAAATTATTTCTGAAGCATTCTAAAACCTGAAAAAATAAAATAATTAAAAATATAAATATAATATTTAGTTGGATTATGATGAGGACATCATGTTCGAGAAGGACTTTCGAAGACCAAGGACCAGGTCTTATACAAAAAAACAAGGCCAAAATCTAAATTCCTGCCGCTGAAAGCCGCCTCCGCCGTCGCCACGCCTCCAGCCATCCGGATGACCCGCGCCGACCCACGCCAGACCGCGAACTGTGACCCGTGCCGACCCACACCAGACTCACGAACTGTGACCCGCGCCGACCCACGCCAGCCCGCGCCGAGTAACGCCAGCCCGCGCCGAGTAACGCCAGCCCGCGCCGACCGCACCGCCGCCGAAACGTCGCCGCGCCTCCAACCATCCGAAATTAGGGATAAATACATGAATTTTCATTAATTTTCTTAGAATTTTAAGAGTCTAGGTGCTTTTTAATTTACCCATGTGTCCTTTAGTATTCCCATATTATGAGTCAAATGTCTTTTGTACCCTTATGGATTCCTATATAAGGGGAAGTCCTCTTCTATTGTAAGGATATACAGTTAATGAAAACTTTTTGAGTGTTCTTTGCTTCCATTCTGAGTTCGTGAGTGCTCTGAGTGTCTTTGGCGTGCTGACTCGTCAAAGCTCTGATACTGGGAGGAGGGACGCGAGGTCCAAGTGGTGAGACGCCACTCCAGTCTATCATCTTCCTTCACCGCTCAACCATCTTCAAGTTGAAGTTTTCGTTTTCCTCATCTTCCTTTTTACAAGTAATTTCCAATTCCTAGATTATTGATTTGTCGTCAATATATTTTCATTCTGCGAAGTGCAACTTCTACTATAAATTATATTTAAGTTTCAACTAGTACTTAACCAATCTAAGTACTCCCCATTTCTGAGTGTTTGAAAGTGTGTAGCCGTAATCGATTTAGTGACTTCTTAGCCGCTATCGATCCTAGTTTAGTTAGGATTCATTGGTTGGTGCCCTTTTGCGTTCAACCCTCTTCGTATCTAGGATGTGTGTCCCTTAGGGAGACGACCCTGCTCTTTGTTATGCATCAGCAACGAATTTTCTAACTAAGCAAATTTCTTCAATCCTACATCACATTTGGTATCAGAGAAGATTATTCGGTTACTTGTGAGCTGCACACACACTTTACAAAAACAAAAAAAAAAAAAAAAAAAAAAAAAAACGTTTATGCGAACTAGATCTGGTATGGAATATACAATGGATAATCAATTTGAACAACTCATGGAACAGATGCAACAAATGCAATTAGCTATACAGGATTTATCAACTCAAACAAATGCAAGATTCAATCGATTAGAACGAAATCAAGTGGAACCAGAAATTGCTGAAGAAGAAATACAACCCCCTAGACTTAGAGTCACACCGACACCACAACGTAGAATGGAACCAGTGATAATAGAAGAAGGAAGCGACTATCAATCAACAATAAGACACAGAAACTACATCGAAAATGACAATGACCAATTACTCAGATCAATCAAATTCAAAATCCCTAGTTTTGAAGGTTCCCTTAACCCTAAAGAATATTTAGAATGGGAAGCCGCTATAGACAAATATTTTCAATGGTTTAGACTTACTGAAGATAGAAAGGTATTATTTGCTAAAATGAAATTATCTAAGCAAGCACGACTCTATATGGAAGCTGTAGATAATGATAATTTTCAAAGAAACTCGCCGCCAATTGAAACTTGGAATGAACTTAAAAGAGCCCTTAGGCAGAAATATGTTCCAAGAACTTATAAAAATCAATTGTTGGACCAATGGCAACGTCACACACAAGGAGGAAAATCAATAAATGAATATATTGCCAAATTCGATGAATATCATCTCAGATGTGGAATAGATGAAGACCCATCTATGACTCTTTCCCGATTTCGTGCTGGACTTAGGGAAGACCTACAAAGAGAACTCTTAATTCGTGGCGTAGAATCCCTACCCAAAGCCTATAGAATAACTAGCGAAATAGAGCGCTTACAAAAGACCTATCCTACAAAGAAGTTTGAACCCAAACCTATACCTAAATACTCTAATAATGGATCATCTACTAGCTGAACCCAGCCTACTACCACCATAAAACCCAATCCAACCATCACAAAACCTAAAGAAATAACTTGTTATAAATGTAATGGAAAAGGACATGTAGCAGCCCAATGTCCCACCAGGATAAACTACTTAGAAGAAGGTGAAAGTGAGGAACCTGAAATAGACACCAAGGAGATAACAGAATACAACCCAGATAGTGATCTTGCTAATGAATATTATGAAGATGAAGAAGACAACCCAGGGGAAGAAACTCTAGCTGTAGTCAGATGCACCCTTAACCAAAAATTAGTGAAGACTGGAGAAGAACTGCAATCTTTCATACTTTCATTAAAATAGGAGAAAAGGTTTGCAAAGTAGTAATCGATAGTGGGAGCAGTATTAATGCCATTTCTACAGATTCGGTGACCAAACTTGGCCTAATTACGACCCCACACCCCCACACCCCCACCCTTACACTGTCTCATGGATTAACGAGACATCTATTCCAGTTAAAGTACAATGTATAGTTCTTTTAGCATTTGGACAATATTCAGAAGATATAGTTTGTGACATAGTCCCAATGCAAGTAGGAAGCATCATATTAGGGAGACCATGGCTTTATGACCACGATGCTTTATTAACAGGGAAATCCCATACATGCATCTTTACGCATAATGGACAAAAGATTAAACTATATCCATCCCCTCCCAAGGATAAAATTCAACCTATCAAGAAGACAAATCAAATTAAGAATAACAAAATTCATATCATATCTAAAGGAGAAGCCATGCGTGAATTCACTGATGGATTAGTAATATGGGCATTAGCAGTTAAAAAAGTACAAACTAAGATCCCTGACATAGTCATCCCACCTGAGATCGAATCTACCATAAATGAATTTAGTGATATATTCTTAGAAGAACCAAACAGTTTGCCCCCACTTAGAGATATACAACATTGTATTGATCTTGTCCCTGGAGCTAGCTTACCGAACTGGCCTCACTATAGAATGAGTCCCACTGAACACGAAGAGTTAAGTCGACAAGTTAAGGAATTAATGGAGAAGGGATTTATTCAAGAAATTCTAAGCCCTTGCACCGTCCCAGCATTATTAACCCCTAAAAAAGACGGTACATGGAGAATGTGTATCGATAGCAGGGCTATTAACAAAATTACTATAAAATATAGGTTTCCCTTCCCTAGACTTGATGACCTCTTAGATCAAATGAATGGGGCAAAGATTTTCTCAAAGATTGATTTAAAAAGTGGATATCACCAGATTAGGATTCGCCCTGGGGATGAATGGAAAACGGCATTCAAAACTCAAAATGGACTTTACGAATGGCTAGTGATGCCTTTTGGCCTTTCCAATGCACCTAGCACTTTTATGAGAGTTATGACTCAGATTCTTAGGCCTTTCTTAGGACAATTTGCAGTGGTATATTTTGATGATATATTGATTTTTAGTAAAAATATAGAAGCCCATTTGGATCATCTTAAGAAAGTTTGTTTGGTGCTTTGAGAGAACAAGTTATATGTGAACTTAAAAAAATGTGCATTTATGACACGCAGTGTCAATTTCTTAGGATTCATAATTTCTGATGTTGGAGTATCGGCCGATCCTGAAAAAATCAATGCAATAATAAACTGGCCTACACCCAAAAGTGTTCACGATGTTAGAAGTTTTCATGGTTTAACAACATTTTACAGGAGATTTATAAAAGGATTTAGCACACTCACAGCTCCGATCACAGATTGTATTAGAAAGGGCGGATTTGATTGGACTGATAAAGCTAATGACGCCTTTGATAAAATTAAAACCTGTATGACCCAAGCCCCAGTTTTGAGACTCCCAGATTTTAATCTAGTATTCGAGGTTTCTTGTGATGCTTCGGGAGTTGGAATTGGAGGTGTAGTAAATCAAGAAGGGCGACCTATTGCATACTTTAGTGAGAAATTAAATGAGGCAAAGCGAAAATACTCAGTATACGATAAAGAATTTTATGCTATAGTTCAGACTTTAAGACATTGGAGACATTATCTTTTACCTAAAGAATTTGTTTTAAATTCTGATCATGAAGCCCTCAAGTATTTAAATTCTCAAAGGAAACTTAAACCTCAGCATGCTAAGTGGGTTGAGTTTATTCAAAGTTACACATTTGTGCTGAAGCATAAACCTGGTTTAGAAAATAAGGTAGCTGATGCGTTAAGTAGAAAAATAAATCTTTTAACTACCTTATCTGTTTCAATCACTGGATTCGATGTTTTACCATCTCTATATTCAACATGTGAGGACTTTAAAGATATTTATTCTAAACTTTTAGAGAAACCATCTATGGTAATAAACGATTATATGATAAAAGAAGGTTATCTATTTTATAATCAGAAATTATGCATTCCAAAAACCTCATTAAGAGATTTTCTTATTTGGGAAATACATGCGGGAGGTTTATCTGGCCACTTTGGAAGAGATAAGACTATATCAGCCATAGAATATAAGTTTTATTGGCCTGGATTAAAACGACAAGTGGCTAGAATAGTGGCAGGCTGTAGGAACTGTTTAGTCTCCAAACTTAGGAAACAAAATACTGGACTATATATGCCTTTACCCGTCCCATCGAGACCTTGGGAAGACATTTCAATGGATTTCGTGCTAGGATTACCTAAGATGACAAGACGATTTGATTCAATCTTTGTAGTCGTCGATAGATTTACTAAGATGGCTAGGTTTGTTCCATGTTATAAGACCTCAGATGCATCTCATATTTCTAGACTTTTCTTTGACGAAATTGTCAAAATACATGGAGTACCTAAGACCATAGTATCTGATAGAGATGTTAGGTTCACATCACATTTTTGGAGAACTTTATGGCAATCATTAGGAACAAAACTGAAATTCTCCACAGCTTATCATCCACAAACTGATGGCCAGACTGAAGTTGTCAACCGAAGTTTAGGAAACTTATTAAGAATTTTAGTTGGTGATAATGTTAAAAATTGGGACTTACTTTTACCAAGAATAGAATATGCTTATAATAGCTCAGTCAATAGGACAATTGGAATAAGCCCGTTCGAGGCCTATAACGGTTATAAGCCCCATAGTCCTATAGACTTAATTCCTTTACCTACACATACTCGTTCATCAGAATCAGCCATAGAATTTGCCGAACATATAAGGAATATTCATAAAAGTATAAAAGAAAAAATTAGTCTAAGCAATGAAACATATAAAAAATTGGCTGATGCACATAGAAAGAACAAGGAGTTTTCTGTGGGAGATTTTGTCATGATACGTGTGAGGCCTGAGAGGTTTCCTCTGGGAACATTAAGAAAGTTGCATACAAAGGGCATCGGACCTTTTAGAATCATAACTAAAATTAGCCTGAACGCGTACACTTTAGAGTTGCCAGATGATTATGGAGTTAGCAACACTTTCAATATCTCAGACTTGGTGGCTTACAAGGAGCCAGTTGAAATACCTAGTGAGCCGTTTGAGCCTGAATCTCCTCCCCTTGTGAGTGAACCCCTACCTGAGTGTCCACAGGCCTGTTTTAAGAAAGCTAGTGAGCAGATTGAAAAAATTATTGATGATAAAATTACTAACACTAGGAATAAACAATATCGGAAATATCTTGTACATTGGAAAGACAGGTTAAACGAAGATGACACTTGGATATCTCGAGAGGAGCTTCATCGTTTGAACCCTGGAGCACTTGAAGACTATGAGAGGGCCAGAGATTATTCATTAAAGCTGAGTTTTTCCCACCCCAAGGGAAATGATGAGGACATCATGTTCGAGAAGGACTTTCGACGACCAAGGACCAGGTCTTATAACAAAAAACAAGGCCAAAATCTAAATTCCTGCCGCCTCCGCCGTCGCCACGCCTCCAGCCATCCGGATGATCCGCGCCGACCCACGCTAGCCCGCGCCGACCCACGCCAGACCGTGAACTGTGACCCGCGCCGACCCACACCAGACTCACTAACTGTGACCCGCGCCGACCCACGCCAGCCCGCGCCGACCACACCGCCGCTGAAACATCTCCGCGCCTCTAACCATCCGAAATTAGGGATAAATACATGAATTTTCATTAATTTTCTCAGAATTTTAAGAGTCTAGGTGCTTTTTAATTTACCCATGTGTCCTTTAGTATTCCCATATTATGAGTCAAATGTCTTTTGTACCCTTATGGATTCCTATATAAGGGGAAGTCCTCTTCTATTGTAAGGATATACAGTTAATGAAAACTTTTTGAGTGTTCTTTGCTTCCATTCTGAGTTCGTGAGTGCTCTGAGTGTCTTTGGCGTGCCGACTCGTCAAAGCTCTGATACTGGGAGGAGGGATGCGAGGTCCAAGTGGTGAGATGCCACTCCAGTCTATCATCTTCCTTCACCGCTCAACCATCTTCAGGTTGAAGTTTTCGTTTTCCTCGTCTTCCTTTTTACAAGTAATTTCCAATTCCTAGATTATTGATTTGTCGTCAATATATTTTCATTCTGCGAAGTGCAACTTCTATTATAAATTATATTTAAGTTTCAACTGGTACTTAACCAATCTAAGTACTCTCCATTTCTGAGTGTTTGAAAGTGTGTAGCCGTAATCGATTTAGCGACTTCTTAGCCGCTATCGATCCTAGTTTAGTTAGGATTCATTGGTTGGTGCCCCTTTGCATTCAACCCTCTTCGTATCTAGGATGTGTGTCCCTTAGGGAGACGACCCTGCTCTTTGTTGTGCATCAGCCACGAATTTTCTAACTAAGCAAATTTCTTCAATCCTACATCAGATTAACTCGTTGAAGTGAGTACAATGAAAATCATTTAATTTTGATCAGATTCCCTTTGTAATTACCATAAATTGCAATATTAAATAATCATAAATAATGCTAAATTTATATTGTAATAATACAAAATATATATTTTAAAGTTAACATAAGATAAATTAAATTATTATAATGTAACAAAATCAAAACGTTGTAAGTGCCATGTGAGAAGAGATTTAGAGTAGCATAATCATATCATCAAATAAAAGTAAAGTTGAAGAAATTAGATAAATTGTATCAAATTGTTACCTTCTAAGATATTAAGGATATAAGTGGAACTACATAAGAGTAGATTTAGAATTTCAAAGAAACAGAACCAAAACTAAGCAAAACATTTTAGAAACTAACATAAGTTATATAGAAAGATTACATTCCAACATACAAAGTAATTCTAGTGTATCATTATCAATTATCAAATTATGTATAAATTAGGATACATTATACAATCATCAAAGATTATCATAATGAGCATTCAAAAATAAAGAATGAACAATTGATTGGATAAAGCTTGATTGAATTTTAATCAAAGTGCATCATGTGACTCATCTTAACAAACCTTAGCAAAATATATCAAATTTTCTATATTCTTAAATATGATTTTCTAAGGTTATTGCATTCATTATGAGACTCTATGATAAGTACTAGATTTGATGGTCGAGGAAGTTACAATCAATCATCTATATGTTTTGGATTGTAATTTAATTTTTAATTTATCTCATTTTTTTACATTTTTAAATATTGTTTTGTTATATTACAACTTCACTCTAAATATCCTTTTATATGACCTTTAGATCATACTTTTATTTAAAATTAAAACAATAGGTTTTCTTATTTGTGGTTATTTAGTTCAGTAATTAACAACAATTACAAATAAGGTCAAATGGAATTGTAACAAATGTAATGTGGCTCACTCAATCTACTTTATCAAAATAATTTTTATATTAATATCTTTTGAAAATTTTATATTCTAAGTTTTCTCTAATTTTTGGAGATATTTTTTGTGCATAATTTGATTATAGATTATGTTTTACTCGATCTCTATAGTGACTTTGAATGAAAAATTCTAGTCTAATTAAACAAATTTCTTTATATTTTTTACTTTAATTTGGTCATATTATTACCCCATTCTAATCCTATTCATGTGACAATCTTGAGGATATTGACCTTGATCTCCTTCGTATTTTGGGTGCATTACTATTAGAATGTAATTCTCCTATCATGTGATCTTTACATTACCTTCATTTAATTTTGTTATAATTTTTTAATTTTTATTATTTTATCTTTAATATCTATGAACATAATATATAAAAAAAATTATTATTATTTTAATTTTTTCATTTTGTAGTTCAGAGTAATTTTAAGTGAGATCAAATGGAGAGAAAGTAGATGTTATTTGACACATCTCAATAAGTTTCCTGCAACTAAGGATATTTCTTAAACTTTTTAAATATTTTATTTTTTGAGGTTTTGGCATGCTTTATGAAATATTCCATTTTGTATCTAATTAACTTCTCGTCCAACCATCTCATTGAGTTTAGTTTGCTATATTAGTTTACTGTGATTTGTTATATCTTAGCTTTATTTTAAATATACATCATATAAAAATATTAAATGTCTTTGATATATTGATATACTAAATAGATTGAGTATAATATCCTCAATCATCGAATCAGATATAATTTAAAAGATCTCATAAAGCATTCCAATATACTAGAAACTAAAATATTTTAAAAATTATACTAAATAATTTTTTGGATAGAGCTTACTGAGATTAGTCCATTGATGTTTGTTTTATCTTGACTAGAAATTTTTTTAAATTCTTATATATTTTAAAAGTATGTAATTAAATTTTTAAAGAAACGTTATTTTAAAATTAAAAACATATATATTAAAGTCAAAATAGGATAATATGAAATAATTTAATATAACCAAAATAATGACATTTAATATAATCAAAGCGAAAAGTGTTAAAAAATGAGATGAAGTTTTGGGAAAGTTGTATCCAAAGGTGCTAAATAAATAAATGGTAACATCGTGATCGTTAACCTTGGTATGAATAAAAAAGTATAGCAAAATATGTAAAAAAAATTTAAAATGAAATATTTAAAAATATTAAAAGAACAACTAAATCGATAAAGCTTGTCAATGCTTGTGAAATGATGTGTGTTTCGTCATAATCGAATCTCTTTTCAAATTACAATAAAATTTAAAGAAACTTAAAGAATAACAAATTATTATTTTTTATTTTATTTTAATATATGTTATAGCTAAAATGAGATAAAATTGAACCATTCTAACATAATAAAATCTGAGACAAGTAAATTCACATAAGAAGAGAACTTGAGATACATTGTAAGAAAATAAATGAGGTAAAATTTATGAGATGGCAACACTAAAAGATACTAAAAATATCAAATGTAATTGTCTCAATCATGAATGCCCTTATAAGTAATATATTTTAAAAATATATAGAATATATATTTAATTAGATATAAACCCTTAAAATTTGCCCAATGAAATTTGTTTCATCTCGATTGGAACTAATTTGGAATTTTGATGTATTAGAAAAGTTTAAAAAACATAAATAATATAAAATAATTGTTTCAATATTTTGTAAATATATATTAAAGATTAAACGAGAAAATTGAAATAACTTAATATAATTAAATCAAAGCCTTTTAAGGCACACATAGGATGGAAATAAGAGTTACATACTAATACAACTAAAGCAAATTAAAAGTTGGAAGAATTAAGATAATTTATACCAAAATAGATGATTCTAAGATGCTAAAGAGAACATGTATAACATCCCTAATTAACAAATTAGGTATAAATAAAAAGGACTAAAAAACTATGCAAAAATAATAGAAAATAAAAAAGTATTAAAATATAAAAAAGAATGATAATATTTGATAGCATTCATCAAGACATATCCAATGACATTTGTATTATCTTGATTAGACAATGGCTTGAAAATATTAAAAATTACCAAAGTAAGTAAAAAATATTAATTAAAAATTATTTTTTCATTAAATAACTATTTATTAAAGGTAAAATGAGACAATCGAACAAATGTAATATAGCAAAATTAATGCAATGTTAACATCAAATGAGAGGAGATTTAGTGTTTTGTTGTAATAATGTAATAAAATTAGTAAAAAAAAATTTAAAATGAGATAACATTTATGTGAAAACAACATTCCATGATACTAATAAAATTATTTATGAATTTCTTGATCAACAAATGTGTTAAGAATAAACATATTTCATAAAAGAAGATAAAATATTAAAAAAATAAGATATTTCGAAATGCAAAAATAAATATTTAATGAGATAAAGCTGGTCCAGTTGAGTCCAATGACAACTGCTTCTCCATAATTGATCCTTGTTTTAAATCATTATCGATGATCAAAGTAAACAAGAATAAATAATAATAAATTATCGTTTAAATTTAAAGTAAAAATATATTATAAGTGAAATAAAATTAATAAATATAAAATAATAAATTAAAAACATATAGATATAACATGATAGTTCAATTAGAGTTCATACTAATCAACTAAATAAAATTTAAATTTTGAAAAAATGAGACAAATTGTACAAGAAAGTTGCATTATAAAATACTCTATAGATTAAACAAACCAAATCTGGTACAAATCAAAATGTTTGGTGAAGCATATACTAATTTTAGGAAATAAAATATTTTAAAAAACCTTTAATTGAATTTATGAGTGGGTAAAGCTTGATAGTAAAAGTCAAACGATATTATTCGCCACGATCAAATTTTTTTTGTAATTAGTATGAATTACTAAATTAAGTAAATATAAAACTTTTTCGTTATAGTTTTAATATAAAGTAATTATATATTAAATCTAAAATAAGATAGATTCAAGAATTGTTAAATGAATCAAAGACATGTGCAGCATAAGGGTAGAATTAGAGTCATTAATAATAGAACTAAATCAAAGCAAATGTTTATAAAAATATGATAAATCAAAAAATCACAATCAAGATATAAAGAGATCGAGTGTAAAACATTGATCATAAAATTAAGTAAAAATAAAAATATGAAGTAAAATACTCCAAAAGAGTAAAAATAAAATTTTAAAATTATTAAAAAAATGAATATTTAAATAAATAGAAATTATGAAGGATTGTCTAATGATTTTTTTTTTGTATCAATTAAAGCTCCTCTAAAATGCTGTGAACAACCAAAACTAAACAAGCCTAAAAAATAATAAATTACTAGTTTAATTTTTAAGTAAATAAATTGAATTAATGGAATAAGAGTTACATAGTCATATAAAAAATTAAAGTGAAAAATATGAATAGAATAGATAAATTGTGTTAGTAAGTTATATTCCAAGAATAAAACTATTTAAAAATATAAAAATGAATAATTCTTTGATAGATATCATCGTGACGAGTCCATCAATGTCTATTTCACCTCGATCGAGCCATATTTAGAATTACTAAGAATTACAAAAACAACCATTCATAAATAAGAAAAAAATATAACATTAATGTTAAGTAAATATATGTTAAAGCTAACTTGACATGAATTGAAGCAATATAACGTTATCAAATCAAAGTAATATAAATGAATTTTTTTTGAAATTTAGAATTAGTAATATAGCAAATGAAAGTAAAAATTTGAAATAATGAGATAAATTTTATGGGAAAGCTACACTAAAAGATACTATTAAGATTGAGTGTAAAATTTTATATCATCCCTCTCGCGATTGCTTTTTCTTTTTCTTCTCCATTATCTCTTCCCTCTTTTGCTTATTATCCATTATAGTGTCCCTTCTCTTTTTCTGCTTCTTTTCAATGATTGAACTCACTCACTTTATCTCATTCTCTCTCTCATTTTCTTTCTATCCCTCACTATATCTCTTATTTTCTTTCAATCTTTTTTATTATATCAATTTTTCCTTTGCCATTTCTCTTAGTCTTGTTTTCGCCTTTTTCTCTAAGCATCTCATTCACTATTTCTCTTCTACCTCTTTTATTCTCTCTCTACATGCTATATATCCTTTATCTTCTCTCATCTTATCACTTTCTCTCCTCTTGTTATCTTGCTAAAACTCTCCATTTAAGAATACACATCTTTTCTCTTATTGTTATGCTCCCAATCCTTGTCTCTTTTTTTTTCTCCATCTTTCTTCTTACTCATTTATGTTCCTTCTTTTACTACATCTTTATCTCTCTTTCATCATTTTCTCACTTTTTTTACTCCCTACCTTTACTAAAACCTTTTACTAATTTTAGATGCTCAATTTTTCTCTTTAACTCTTTCCTTCAACTTGACTGTCTCTTTACCTATTTTCAATATTTTTTATCAATATCATGCTCTCTCATATCTCTATTTTTCTCTCTTTTCTTTATTTTCCTTCTCTTAATCTCAATACCCTTTATGCCCACACCTTCTCTCTAAACCTCTATTCTTCCAAATGTTTTTCATTTCCTTATTCTGTCTCAATATTCTTTATTTTTTATTTCTCTTACTCTTTCTTTATTTTATATCCCTCTCTCCTCCTTACAAGATTATAAAGTAAAAAGAAAAGAAAAACATTTTTTTACCATATAATTTTTTATTTGATTTATAATTTTAATATTTTTTTTATTTTTCAATATGTTTTTCTATTTTCACAAATTTTATTTAACTTTGTATTAGTTATCTACATTCTATATTTTTATTCACTTAATACATTTTTAATACATCTTTCTCTCTTTCGTACCACAAATTATTTTGCTTTACTTCAGTTAACACTTATTTAATCCCAATTTTTTGTTGTCTCTCTTGCACATTTTATGTGTTGATTTGGAGATTGGGACTAATCTTGATCCTAGTAAATACTGAATGACCAAACCCTTTTTGAAAAATTTTTCTTAACTTTTCAATTCCTAAAATATTAAAATTTGGTTCATTAATTATTCTCTTTTTCTCTCTCCTATTATTATATTCATAAAAGGATCTTTATTATTCATCACCTTTCTCTTATTCCAATTATGAACTTGCTCATAGAAGAATTTGTCACTTACTAAACAAGGACTCTGTCACACAATCCTTGCTTCCTTTTGCACATTACAATGGCTTCCAACAACCAAGACAATAGTGAAGTACAAAAGAAAATGATAAGTATCTAACCTGACCAATAACTTTATAATGACTAATGATTGCAGCATGTCAATCAATCGTCCTCACAAAATGATATTGTAAACTACTAAGCTCTTGGTTCTCCTTCCCCATAATTCTTTGTTGCTTAATCCACTCTCATTCTATAATTTTTGTACTCTTATTGTACTCAATTGCAATTGGATTGCCACATATGTATAAGTTGGGAGAAACATGTGCTCAATGTCAAGTAGGGTAATATTATTGAATTCTTCTATAGTAGACTAGATAAGTGCATTCTGTGACATGTAATGTTAGAAGCCAATAGTAACTCTCTGTATATGCCTCGCTTTATCTAATACTTTATACCTACCTCACTTGCACTCCTTGTCTTTCTTTTAAACTACATATATCTCTATCCCATTGTTTATCATAGTTTCCATCATCTTGCTCTTCTAACTCTCTCTTCCTTACTTCTTTCTCTTATTATGCATGCTCATTATCACTTTACATATCTTTCCTCCAATTTCCATGTAAGCACTCTCTTATTCACTATTTCTCTCTTATGAATCAGCCATGATTTTTTTGGTCTTTAATCTCTCTTTCTCTTCACCACTTTCTTTACATTTATCACATTCAACCATATATTCCATTGCCGAACTTTTTCTTTCCTACTAATGTTTTTGTTTATGCTACACATCCTCTCACTATTTGTCTATTCATTCTCCCTTCTTCCTGCTTCAACCATTGTCTAATTATTGTCTCTCTCATCTCTCTCTGCTTGCATTCTCTCCTCTCACTTTTAACTTTTCTATTGACAACTCTTTTCCTCCCTTTTTCTTTATCAATCTCTCTTTCTTTCTCATTATATCCCTTAATCTTTATCTATGTATTTCTTTATGTCCTCTCTTTCTGTTTTTCTTTCCATCTTTTTCTCCTTTATTATAATCTCTCTCCTCTATCTCCTTATTACTTTACACTCTCTTATCTATTTCAATTTACCTTTCTCAATACTCATTCATCGATCATCTCTATCAATTCAGCATCCCTCTATTCTCTATTTTGCTTTGTCTCTCTTTTTCATTTCTAGTTTATTGTCTCTTCTCTTTTTATTGTTCTCCTCTCTTTGTCATCCTTCATATTTTCTCTTCACTTTTTCATCTCTTGCCCCCTCCATTTCCCCTCTTTTCTCCCTTGAATCTCTATATTAGTGTCAACTTTTCATTTCTCTATGAGGCCATCTCTCCTATCCATTATATCACTTATTTCTATCTCCATTTATATAAGATATATATATATATATATATATATATATATATATATATATATATATATATATATATATATATATATTTATCTATCACTTTGTAATTATCTTTCCTTACATTTCTTTTTCTTTTTTAATCTTTGATAGAGCTTGTCTTTATTAGTCCATTAATCTTTTTCATCCATCTATCATCAGTAATATTATTAAAATATCTTCCTTTATCAATGTCTCCCTTTCTCTTTACTAATCTTAGATCTCTCTCCCCTCAACCTCTCTCTAACCTACTCAGTCGCTTTATTCTACATCACCTTCTCTTTGCTGTGTATTTTCTTTTCTCTTTTTATATCTCTTCATAGCTCCATCTCTTTCTCATTAATTCTTTTTCACTCACTAGCTATGTCTTAGCACAACAACTTCATTTTCTCTATTGTACTTTCTCTCACTTCTTTTGTGCATTTCTTCTCTTCTTAAAACTCTTAAACTCTTCATCACTCATTATTTTCTTTCTTATCATCTCCATACATCGCTCACTCTCCTGTCTTACCTATTGCATGCCTTCATTTTCCTCGCTCTTTATCACTTTCCATCTCTTTTTATTTCCCTCTCCACCTCATAATCTCTTTCTTTATCTCCTCTTTCTTGTCTCTCTTCTCCTTCCAACTCATTTTATCTCTATCTTTTCTATTTAGGATTCTTTGTTTCATTGTCTCCGACACTTTATCCTCTAAGTATTTTTTTATTTCTTTTTCCTTCTTTCTTTTTTATCTCTATCTAAGTCTCACTTTTTTCTATTAACTTTGTCCTCTCTGGCTCTATTTTTATTATCTCTCTCACTTTACTTTCCATGTCACTCTCTTTTTTCTTCCTTTGCAAGTTTTTCTTCCCTTCTATTCTCTCATCTCTATCGTATAATCTCTATATCATCATTCAATGTATGTCAATATGTTACGCTCTTAGTCTTTCACTATCTTTCTATATTTTCCCTTTATCATCATGTCATTTATTTTATTTTATATTGTTATCACTTTATTCCTCAAACACATTGTTCCTCTCTCTTTTGCTGGTTTCAACCATCTCTTTTTTACTCTATCCTCCACTCTTGTATATAAACATCCCTTCTTTTTTCTTTTCTTACTCTATCCTCCACTCTTGTATATCAACATCCCTTCTTTTTTCTTTTCTTTTTGAAATCGTTATGTGCTACCATGAAAAACTAGAGGCACTAAAAGTCAACAAATGGTCAAAAGAAGCACCTCACACTTACATGACAAGCTCCAATCAATGGCTTTGCAATAAGATTTGATTACATGTCTAGGATCTATTACATTTGTCTACAAACTACCTACCATAAGTGTTTAATAAAAGTAGTGTGATGTTACTAGAGGTTGTGCAAACATATTCAAGTGATTGTGGTGCACAAGGTCCATGTAGGTTGTTTATTTGATGATATGAATAGTATCACCTTGTATAGCAACATTGAAGAACAAAAATTATTTTCACCAATTAAAAGTCTTATAAGAGTGAAAAGATCATCATTTATTCCAAAGTGCATGACCAAATGAAGACGTTACTAGTAATGTTCGGAGACAAAAGTGGATGGTACTTATTGGAGAAACCAATGTTTGTTTGGGAGCAAAAAAGTTTTGAAAAGAGCCAAGAATCCAAATTTGATCTAGTAAAATATGAATAGTGCTTTCATTAATCTGTGTTATGCCAAAGAGAATCATCCAAACTCGGAAGTGAAATATTTTTGAACAGTATCAAGGAAGTCTTTTTTCAAAGAGGTCATTCTTTTAACTTAATATTAGGAACTGGTCGCTACAGACAAAGAATTGAAATAACATTTGGTAATATTACAAAACTCCTTTATATTTTGTAGGGAGACCACAGTACAATCAATGAATTTAAAAATCTTTTTGATAATCTAATTGGATGATGACATTCTGAACCTTGATTGAATTTAGCCTTTTCCATATTTATAAAAGGAATGAATTGAGTTGGTATACAGTGGGCACTCAAAGTTAGTTCTTTCTTCATTTTCCTTGTTCATTTAGTAAGGCTTTGAGCTAGTTATTGTTTTTCCTAGTTTGTCTATTTCCAATTCAAAGAGAGAGATGTAACTATTACCTTTGTTTTCTATAAAAAAATAAAAATAGCCTAACAAAATTTTATTCTTCATTGGATATTATCAATTAATCTAATGTTGGTAATCTCATTCATAGTTCTAGTGTAATTTTTATTATTTCTCCATTTTATGCATTTTTGAATCATTGTGAAGATGGTATCAATTGCAAAACAATATAACCATGTGAAGGTATTAATAAAATTACATTGCATATTACTAATTTTTTGGAAGTTGGAGTCAACCCTTTTACTTAAACCTTTGTTCCATTGTCGAATATTGCATTACTTGGAAATGCCCTTGTTACATAAAAAAATTATTATTATTTAAGATTATCTATTTTTCTAAATTGTAGTAATTCGAAATGAGGTCTAATAAAGCTGAAATAATTGCCATTGAAACTATTTTGGTTATCTCAATGAAATCAAATTCCATTTTAATATGTTATTAAGGCTTTTCTATGTGTTATAAGCCTTTGTGGTTTATATCGAATTTAATGATAAAAAATTTTATACTCAATCTCAATAGTATCTTGGAATCGTGTGATATTTAGTTCACCATAATCATGTTACAATATATTACTCTAGTTTATCTCATTTTAGTTTTATTATAAATTAAGTTAATATTAAATAATAATTTATTATTAATTTTGCTTATTTTGTTATTTATTCAATGTAATTCTGAATTAAGTCCAATTGAGGCTAAGAAAAGATTTATAGAATCGACTCTTAGAGCCTTATCCAATGACGGGTTCATTGATACATTTTTAAAATATTTTACATCACAGGGTTGGTCATGTTTTACAATATATTTTGATTCATATATCTTTTTCTAGTAGCAGATATGACCCTTGGTTGATTTTCTCTTGCAATTGTACATTTGAGTATAATTTATCTCATTTCTTTAAATAGTTTTATTTGATTTGGTAAAAATATTAGGTAACTCTAATTCTTCTCTCGTGCTACTTGTGCATCACTTCAATTTTGTTATCTTACACTAATTCGATTTATTTTATTTTAGATTTTTTATAAATTTATTTAATATTTATTCTTATCTTTCTTATTCTCCATTTCTATTATTTCTTTCTCGTGTTATTATTATTCTTCTTTCTAATATTATCTTTATAATGAATTCTTTTTCACATACTTAATCCCAAACAAAGTTTTCTATTGAAGAATTTGATAAAAAAGAAAACTATAAATAATTGTTTCCCTTATTTTTATAATATCTTTATAGTTGATTTTTTATTATTTATGAATTAACAAATTCTTATTTTAATGTTCTTCTTATTATTCTTTGATATTAGTTCCTATTAATTTACAATACCCATATCATTCTTCTTATTGTTATTACTGTTATTCCTCATCTACATCACAAATTTTGTTTGTCTTCTAATAACAGATATTCAAACTTTTTGAATTCTTTATTTTGTTGTCATTTTTATTCTCTTACACTCCACATATTCCACTTCTACTACATCATTTATACTAATTTTTGTAATGTTCTTCCTTTCTTCTAATAGACCTTCAATTTTTTTCCTTCTTTTTCTTAATTTCCCCTTTACAAAAACTTGATATTTATGATTGCATTTTTTTTATCACATCACACTTTTAAGAACAATAAAAAGAATAAATAAAAGAAAAATAATTTTTATTATTTATTATATGAATGTTATAATTTTATTAACATTTAATATTATCACAATAAAAAAATTGAAATATTAATTAATTAAATATTATTCTTCTTTAATATTTGCAAACAACATAAAAAAGACTATAGAATAATTTTTTATCAAAAAGAATAGTCCTAATAATTGCAATTATATTTAGGATATTCTTGATTATTATTTTAAAAATTATTTTTTATAATAAAAAATTACATTTTAACAAGTAGTAAAAAGTACAATGAAGTATAATATTAGCTTATAATTTTTAGTACATAACAACTTTTTATATGTACTTAAACATCCATAAATTAATAAAAAATAAAATTTTTATTTTCATAATAATGATGACTATTGTTACGAATTAATGATAATAAACGTATACTAGTTTGCTAAATATTTTACGTTATCATTAAGAATTTTAATAATGAATAAAAATAATTTTAATATTCAATTTAAATATAATTATTATTTTAAAATAATTTCATATATGAAAAAATATTATTAAAAACGTTATAGCAAAAATTGAAAATATTATTATTTATTATAAGTTAAATGCATGTTGGTAATTAAGATTTTTAAATAATAAAGAATTTAAAATATTAAAATTTATATAATTCTTTTATTGCTATTAATACAATGTAGTAATATTTTTATAATTATGAAATTTATTATACAAAGAATTTTGACTATTTTTTTAATAAATTTTGAAAAAAATGTCAAAGATAAGAAAAAAAATAACAAAACTAATAAGCTTTAGAAGAAGGTCCTTAGTGTGAGGATAAAAAGTGACCTGTAGTAGATTAAAGATAAAGTACAACTTGATTAATAAAAAAAATCTAAGATATGAGATGGTAAAAATTCAAATGTATGGTATACCTCTTAGTGGAACCTCTGCATCACACATAAGATTCACTATCACACTCCCAAAAAAAGGAAAAAGCTCATTACCATTGCATTAAGGTGAAATCACTAATATTGGTCCAACAATTATAGGTCTACCAAGGGAAGAATCTCCTTAGGGATGCAGGTTTCATTCGAGGTGAAACTTGTCAACGTATGAAGAATCCCTATTACATTCGATTCTATATGAGAACTTTTCAGTGTTATATGATTTGCCCGACTTAGTCTCTCGTCCCATTAGATTGAAGGTTTGTGGGAAATGTTAATTTGATAATGATGGTAAATCCTCAAAATGTTCACTAGATATTGGGTCATGTTTTTTATACTATATGAGATCTCAAATATTTAAGGTAATATTGATTCCATAATCCTCAAGTAAATCAATTTCATATTCATTGATTCTTTATTTTTCGTAATCATAAATCATATTATAACATGGGCATGCAATTTTTTATTAAACAAAGGGTTTACTTTTTTTTTTGAAATATTTTTTTCGAAAATTTGGCCTATTTTATGAGATATTTTGCTTTGTAACTTATTTGACGATTGAGGATATTAAACTCCATCCCCTTAGTATTTTGTGTTGCAACTTTCCTTGCAATTTGTCTCATTTCACTAATTGTTTTTATTTGGTTTGGTAATATTACTATAAAACTCTTATTCTCCTCTCATTTCACATTTACATACCTTTGATTTGGTTCAATTATATTGCTCCATTTACCTCATTTTAGATTTTATAAATGTTTTCTTTATATTAAAATAAATTATTATATTTTTATTTAAGATATTTATTTTGATATTTCATAGTAAGTTCAAATGTTGTTTGATCTTTAATAAACAAATCTTAATGGACTCAACCATATTAGCTATATCAAATAAAATTACTACATTTTAATTCATTCTTGATTTGATAATCGAGGAAGTTGGACTAGTTCATGTCAGTATATTTTAATGTAAATTTTATGGACAATTTACCACAATTCTTAAAATATTTTACTTCGATTTAATTATTTTACTATGGGACACTAATTCTTTAATCATGTGAGTTTTAATTTACTTTCATTTGGTAATGTTATATTGCCTCATTTTACCTTATTTAAGCTTTGATATAGAATTAATAATTATTAAAATATTAATTTTTTATTATTGGTGATTATTTAATTTAATAATTTGTTATAATTAAAAAATTGTCTAATCAAGATGAAGTTTATGTTGTTGGACTTTTCTAGATGACCTTGATCTAATTAAATATTCATTTTTATATTTTTTAAATTATTAATTTTTTGGCATGTTTTATAAGTCCTTTCAATAGGTACAAGATTGATCTACCAAGGATTTTAAAGTCACTATTCCTATTACCTTGGCATGCAATTTCTTATTAAATTTACCATATTTTTAGCAAATGTTTTTGTATGATTTGCTTTCTTAAAATGGAACAACAATTCTCTTCACTTGAAACCTTTATAGTGCTTAGATTTCAGTAACTTATAGCTCTTCAATTTATCACTTTTTATCTTTAATATATATTTATCAAAAATTCAAAAATAGAAAAAATTGTTATTGTTTGCATGGTTATTTATTCTCATAGCACAATATTTATAAAAGCAGATTGATCGAGATGAAATAAAACATTGTTGGGAATGTCTTGAATAGCTATATCTGATACATATTCATTTATTTATTTTTAAATGCCTTATTTTTGAGTTTTTTTGGAATATTTTATTGGTAATTTTTATTTGTACATAATTTAATAATCAAGGATGTGATAGTTGGTCTTTCTAACATTAGTTTCCGACATAATCTGTGTCGTTTTTTCAAATGATTTGCTTTTATTTTAGCATATTACTATGTAACTCTAGTTCTTCTATAATCTAACCTTTAAATTGCTTCAATTTTGTTTAATTAAATTCCTTTAAGTTTCATATATTTTTAATATATTTTAAATTAAAAATTAAAAAAAATAATTTTTTAATATTTCTACTTATTTACTTTTTGATTAATAGTAACTAAAATGAGGTCTAATCGATGTGAAAAGACTCAATGGCTTCATCTTAATGAGCTCTATCAAAAAAAATATTCATTCTTATTTTTTTAAATGTTTTATTTTCTAGGGTTTTATCATGTTTTATGAGGTATTTTGATTATGTATGATTTCACAATCTAGGATGTTTTGCTTGATGAACTTAGTATCTTGGAATGCTTGTTTCTAAGTAATTAACTTCATTTCTTAAATGGTTTTTCATTGAATTGGTTATATTACTTTGAAAAGTCTACTTCTCTTCTCATGTAACTTACACATTATTTTGATTTGGTAATATTATATTACTTTAGCAATTTTATTTAAGAACTTTGCACAACTACTTTATATTAAATTAATCATTTGTTATTTTTATTATTCTTTACAATAATAATTCTCAATAGTTACAAATGAGTCAAAAACATGTTATTTAACACCTGCTGATGGACTCTAAAAAATTTCATATTATTTTTAATATTTTAATATATTTTATATTCTAAGTGTTTGACACAGTTAAAGAGCATTTTATTCCTTCCTAATATGAAGATCGATCATATTTCATAAGATCACCATAGAATATTGGAATGTAACTTTCTTATTTAATATACTCCATTTTTTTAAATATTTTCCTTATTTAGTTATTTTCATATATAGGTGAAATCTCATCTTGTTTTGCCATTTACACTTATTTGGTGATACTATATTTATAAATTAATCTCATTTCAACTTTAATGAATATTCACCTAACATTAAAATAATAATTTATTCTTGTTTATTCTTATTTCCTTTGGTAATTTATAGTCAGTTCAAATGAGATCTGTTGGAGAGGAAACAAACATTGTTGAACCCTCTTCATTGAGCTCTATATAATTAAATATTAGTCTATTTGATTCTTTAAATATTTAATATCCTTTAATTTTGTATGTTTTATAAATCATATTTAATGCAAACCTGATTTTACATTCCAAGGTATTACATCAGATCTTCTAAGAATCCTTGATTGCAACTTTCCTACACAATTGATATCATTCTTCAAAGATTTTTCGTTTATTTTCTTTTATTACTATATAACTATAAATCACATCATTTGTGACCAATGTAATACTTTTATTTTTATATATTACAATGCTCCAAATTATTTGTCTTTAACATATTAACTTACAAAATATTGAAATAACAATTTATTTTATTATGCTGTTTTTTTTGCAAAATTTAAAGTAATTCTAAAGAAAGTTTATTAAGATGAAAGAAAAATCTATTAGCTTTTTTAAATAAAATATTTCTTCTCAGATATTCATTTTTTAATTATTTAACATTATTTTATTATATCTTAAATATTCTTTACACGAAATTTTTATTAATACTAGATTTGATGATCGAGGATGATACTTTGGATCTTGTTAGCATCTCTAAATGCTTTTTTTCTAATACAATTTATCTTATTTCTTCAAATGTTTTGCTCTGACAATGTTATTTTACTTTATATCTATAAATATCCTATCTTGCTGCATTTATTTCACTTTGATCAGGTAATTTCATGTAATTCTAAACATGTTCTTATAGAGACAAAAGAGAAACAATTGGATTCTCCTTAAAGCTCTATATCTTATTAACATTTTTCATAATTTTAAAAATTTTATTCTATGTGATTTGATATCATTTATTTGGAATTTAAATTCATACCTTATTTGGTAATCTCTTACATTTCACTTGATCTTTATAGCTTTATGTAATTCATCTTTCTTGTATAAATTATCTTATTTCTTCAAAGCTTTTGTTTCTCTTGACATAATTGAAATGTAACATAAAATATTCTCTTAAGTGTGCTTTACAAGTCATTTATTTTGATATGACACATCACATCAATTCAACTCATTTCCACTTCAATAAATAATTACAAAATATTAAACAAAAATTTTATTATTATTTATGCTTATTTACTTTTGCACTTCCTATAATTCTAAGCTAAGTCATATCTATATGAAATGGTCACTGTTGGACAGATCTCGTTGAGCTCTATCCCATAAAATATTTTATTTTGTATTACGAAATAAATTGTTATGGGTTTGACATGTTTTACAAGATATTTTGGCTTACACCAATTTTGATTTCCAAAGTTCTCACCATCAATCTCGTTAGTTTGCTAGCAAATAGTTTATGAAAGAATTTCCCTTATTTCTTCAAATGTTTAGCACTGATTTTTTTACATTACTATGAAACTCTAATATCTACTCAAGTGTGGCATTAACATCTCTTAGATTTGGTTAAGTTCTATTATCTCAATTTATCTCATTTTATCTTTCCTATATATTTGCTAAACATTATAATTATGTATTTTGTTGTTGATGTTTTTTTTCCTGACAACTCAATAAAATTCTTGAAGAGGTCTAAATAAGATGAAATAAATGACATTTGACATGCCTCAACGAGCTCTATATACTTTAATTTTTATTTATATATATTTAAATATTTTGTTTTTTATGGTTTTGTTACACTTTATTTTGTAATTTGATATAATCCTAAACAACATCCAATTGAGACTATACAAAATCATTTGACTCCTTTAAAGGAGCTTTATCCAACTAATTAGTCAATTTTATAACTACTCCAACATTTTATGTTCTAGAACTTTGGCATGCTTTACATGCTATTTTGACCTTTACCCAATTTAATCATCTTGGTTGTTACATTTGCTTTCTAATCATCTTAGAAAGCCATTATCCTAACTTATTTACCTTATTTTTTCAAAGGTTTCACTTTTGTTTGGTTATATTAATATGTAGCTTTTAAATTCTTTTTATTTGATGTTCACATCAATTTTATTTAGTTATATTTCACTCCAAAAATTTATCTCATCTACATATAAATATATATATATATATATACATTATTTTGAAATATTTATTTATTATTATTAAAGCGTTTTTACTTTGGTAATTTACAATAATGCAAGTGGTTCGATCAAGACAAAACATTTTTAGACTAATCTCAACAAGTTTCATTAAATTAAATATTTATTTTTAAACTTTCAAAGATTTTATTTCCTTGGATTTTTCATGTCTAATGAAATATTTTGAGTTATAATAGATTTTAAGATTGTGGTTGTTAGATTTAATTTTGATTATTTTGAAATACAGTTTTACTGGTGAATTTATCTCATTTTAATTTTTTTGAAATATTATTATGAAATTCTAAATCTATTCTTGAATGACATTTACATGCCTTTCATTTGTTTTTGTCACATTACATCAAGTTATCTTGTTTAAGCTTTATTATATATTTGGTTAGTATTAAAATTACACATTTCTATTATTTATGGTTATTATATTGATAATTCACATTAACTCAAATGAGGTTTAATCAAGAGAAAAGAAATTGCATTATACTTACCTTAACAATTTTTATAATTTTTTTAAATTATTTTATTTATTGAGATTTTATCATGCTTTTAATGATTGTGGTTGTTATACATTATTTACTTTTTTTTATCTAGGACTCCAATATAGTGTTATTTGATTACATTACTATGTTACTCTGAACTTCTTCCACTTGGAACTTTAAATGAATTCGATTTTGAAATTTTATATTTCTTCAATTTATCTAAATTTAGTTGTAATATAGATTGACTTTATATTAAAAACTTTCTTATTATACATGCATATTTACGATTATCATTTGCTATAATTCCAAATGAGGCACATGCAACAGAAAATAATCAACATTTGACACATCTCAAGGAGCTATATCACATAAAAGAATTATTTTTTAAAATATTTTTATTTTTTATTATTACTAGATCTAGTTATTGATTAAGTTACACTAAAACTACTTAGTATTTATGAGTGCAACTTCCTTATATTACATGTCTTATTTCTCTAGAGTTTTTTTTCTTCCATTTAGTTATATTACTATAAACTCAAATCTTGTTCTCGTGAAGCTCTTACATAATTTTTATTTTGATACCTTACATTGCTTAAATTTGTAATTAATAAGATTTAACTAAAACTTATTTAGTATAACAAAAAAATTTACAATTTTTATGCTTATTTTCTTGTTAACAAATAGTATGTTTAAATGAGGCAACATGGAGATGAGACAAGCAACATTGGCCCATCTCAACATCTTCTATCGAAAAAAATGTTCATTTTTAATGAGTTAACATGCTTTATGAAATAATTATATTTATAAATGATTTTATGATTGACGATGTTATATTTGATATTCTTAGTATCTTGGATTACAACTTTTTCGTATTATTAATATCATTCCTTCAAATTTTATGCTTTGATTTTTTAATAGTATTATGTACTCTAATTCTTTTCTTGTGTGACTTTAACATCACTTTGATTTAGTTATATTACATTTTATACATTTATCACATTTTCTTTCAAAAAAATATTTACATAATATTGAAATAACAATTTATTATAATTTATCCTCAATTTCTTTGTCAATTTACCAAAATAATAAAAAGATTTGATTAAGACGAACAAATAGCCTTGGACTTGTTTCAAAAAGCTCTAACAAATTAAATATTCATTTTAAAATTTTTAAGTACTTTTTGTCAAGGCTGGCAATGATTGAGACATTTCAATTCATACTTGATTTAGAAATTTTTTGATTTACACTCGATCTCCTTATAATAAACTTTTATCAAGGTGAAACAAATGTCCTTTGACTCAACTTGATTATCTTGATTAGCTCTATCCAACTAAATATTAGGTACTAAATTTTTAAATATTTATTCTATATTTTGGGCATGGTTTATTAGTCATTTTGATTTATACCTAATTTATTATTTAGGATGATACACATAATCACTTATGTATAGGAATGCAAATTTTTCATAAAATTAATCACATTTCTCAAAGGTTTTGCTGTGATTTGTTTGTGTTAATTTGTAATGGTAATTCTTCTCTCCTTTGACCATTACAAAAACTTGATTTGATTATATTACATTGGTTCAATTTGTCTCATTTCATTTCTAATGTATATAGAAATAAATTGGTATTAATATATTTGCTTAGCATTGAAATAATAATTTGTTGTAAGTTATGGCTATTTAATTTAAAAATTTATAACAATTTAAACATGGTCCTATCATTACCTAAAAATATTATTAGACTCATTTTAATGAAGTCTAACCAAACAATAATTCATTTGTATATTTATAAATATTTGATTTTCTTTTGTTTTATATATTTTATGAAGAATTTAATTTCAAATTCATTTTGGTGATCAAGGATGTTACACAAATCTTCTTAGTATCTTAGAATATAACTTTCTTAGTGATTTGTCTCACTTCAACAAATGATTTTTGTGGTTTTCTTATATTAATATGAAACTGTAGTTCTACTCTCACTTGTGTGTGACATCATTTTAGTTGCAAAATATTACATTGCTTAAGTTTATCTCATTTAGTTTTAATATTTATTGTCTTAGTAAAAAATTAACAAATATTAATATTTATGCTTAATTACATTGTTATTAGTAGTGATTACAAAGGAGACATGACTAAATTGAAATAAGCTTCATAGGATTTGTCTTAATGAATTCTATCCAACTAAAATATTATTTTTAATATTTTCAAATATTTTCTTTCCTAAGACTTTTATAGTTTTTATGAGATATTTAATCTCTATCTGATTTGATGATTGAGGATATTATACTCGATCTCTTTTGTTTCTTAGAATACAACTTTTTTATAAATGTTTTCTTATTTTTTATTATTTTTTCTTTAATCTGTCTAAATTCTATGTAACTAAAAGTCTCATTTTTCAAAATTTTTATAACCTTTTGACTTGATTTCATTATAGTTCTTCAATTCAACACATTTTAGCATTAATAAAATTTTACTTAATATTTAAAAATAAAATTTTGTTATTATTTATGATTATCTATTTTTGTAAATTGTAGTAATTCTAGATGAGGTCTAATAGAGATGAAATAAATGTCATATAACTTATTTTGGTTATCTCTAACAAATTATATTTCATTTTAATATGTTATTATGGCTATGTTATGTATTTTAAGCCTTTGTGATTTATATTGAATTTAATGATAAAAAAGTTTATACTCAATCTCCATAGTATCTTGGAATCATGTGATATTTAGGTCACTATAATTAAGTTATAATATATTGCTCTAGTTTATCAAATTTTAGTTTTATTATAAATTAACTTATTAGTAAATAATAATTTATTATCAATTTTTATTATTTTTGTTATTTATTCAAAGTAATTCTAAGCAAAGTCTAGTTGACAAACCCTCACTATTTTGTTACATTTTTAAAATATTTTACATCATTGGGTTGGTCATGTTTTGCAATATATTTTGATTAATATTTATTTTTTTGGTAGTAGATATGACCTTCTCTAATTTTGACTTTTGCTAATCTACATTTGAGTATAATTTACCTCATTTCTTTAAATTGTTTTATTTGATTTGATAAAAATATTATGTAAGTCTAATTCTTCTGTCGTGGACTTGTACATCACTTCAATTTGGTTATCTTACATTAATTCAGTTTATCTTATTTTAGGTTTATTATAAAATTATTTAATTTAACAAAAATAATTTAATATTATTTATGCCTATTGAATTTAGTGATTTCAAGTAATTCTATATAAATTTTGTGAAAGACAAAAGAAATGCCATTAGTCTCCTCTCGATGTGGTCTACAACAAAAATAACCATTTTTATGTTTTCAAAATATTTTACATTATAGGGGTTGGCCATGCACTAAGGGAAATTTTTATTCATAACATATTTTATAATAAAGGATATGAACCTTAGTCTCCTTAGAGTGACCTCTGCATCACTTTGGTTTGGTGTTATTTTATTAGTTTTATTTTTCACATTTAAGATTTAATATATGTTAACTAAACATTAAAATATTAATTAATTTGTATTTATGCTTACTTAGGATGTTATTAGTACTTGACAATGAGGCTGGATCAAAATGAAATATATAGTATAGAACTACTTTGAAAAACAATGTCAAATTTAAAATTTTTTAATATTTTGAAATTTTGATATTTTTGGTTTTTCAAAAGAATTATGAGACAATTATACTATTACTAAATTTTAAAATCAATGATATTACACCATATCATCCCATTATCTCAAAATACAATATTCTCTCAAAATTAGCCTCATTTCTTTAAACTTTTTTTTGATTTGACTATATAGTTATATAACTCTAAATGTGTCCTTATTATACATTACTTTTGTTTTATTATATTATATTTCTTCAACTTCGGTAATTTTGGCTTTAATATATATTTACTTAATATTAATATAGTAATTTAATGTTATTTATCCTTGTTGGCTTGTAATTAAGAGCAATTCTAAACGAGGTTTGATGGAGATGACACAAATGTAAGTAAACACACCTCAATTAGCTCTATCAAATTAAATATAACTTTTTATATTTTTTGATATTTTATTTTCACATATTTGAAAAAGGTTTTTCAATCATTTTGATTTATATCTTGTTTGGCGATGAAGAATGTTACTATCGATTTTCATTGTAACTTTGGATACAACTTTCTCCTAAAATTTATATCATTTTTTTAAAGTTTTTATTTTATTTTTTATTATTATTATATAGTTTAAATATCATCTTCTGTGACATTTATAGTATTTTGATTATGATTTTTTATATAGTATTAATTTTTCTCATGTAAACTTATATACAGATATTTGCTAAAGATTAAATGGTAATTTATTAATATTTATACTTTTTTATTTTAGTAATTGTCATTAATGTTAAATGTGGTCTAATAAAGATGAAATAAATATCAATGGGCTCATCTAAATGAACTTTTATAATTTCAACATTTGTTTTTTATTTTTTAAATTTTTGATATTCTTTAAAATTTGTATAATTTTTGATATATTTTACCTATTCTGATGATGAAATATGTTACACCATTTTCTTTAGCACATTAGAATACAATTTTCATATATGATTTCTCATATTTCTAAATTTTTTTCACTATCATTATGTGATATTACTATGTAGCTCTAAATCTATTAATTTACCACAACTAATGTCATTTCAAATTTATAATATTTTTAGATAATATTAAAATACTAAGTTTCTATTATTCAATCTTTTTAATTTTATAATATGTAATAATTCCTAACAAGGTCAAGTTGACATTTGGTAAATGTCATTGCACTCGACTCCACTACCTCTATTTAATTAAATATTAATTTTTATATTTTGCAAAAGTTATTTTAAAATTTTAACTCATTTAATGCATTACAATTAAATCCTAACTTGATGATAGAGAATGTCACACTTGATCTCATTAGTACTTTGAAATTTAAGTTTCTCATAAAATTTATCTTATTTTTTAAATTTTTTTTGTTTTGTTATATCACTATCAAACTATAATTCTTTTTCCTTTTATATTATTTTTTATTTTGTTATATTACATTACTTTAATTTATTTCATTTCAATCTTAATATATATTTCATTAATAATCAGATAATATTTTATTGGTCTTGATGGTTATTTATCTTAGTCAATTATAACAATTTCTAAAATGATCTGATTGTGATTAAATATATTTCTCTAGGAATTCTACCAAATAAATTTTTTTTCATTTTTAAATATTCTTTTTGTCTGTTGACTTATTTTATAAATTATTTTAGCTCATACTTGATTTGATGATCATGAATGTAACATTCCAACTCTTTAGTATCTTGAAATGCTGCTTTCAAGTGTAATTTTTCTCATTTATCCAATATTTTCACTTTCGTTTCGATATATTACTAAGTGACTCCAAATAACACTCCAATGACCATTGCATCACATTGATTATTTTTTACTATATTACATAAATTTATTTTTTTAGATTTAATATAGAATAAATTTATATAATAATTATAACATTTTATCATGTTGGTAATTAATAGAAATTTAGAATGATAACTAGTGAAGACAAAAGAAACACCACTATACTCCTCCAAATAGTGTCTATCCAACTTATTATTCATTTTTTATATTTTTAAATATTTAATTTTTTAGGGTTATTGCATATTATATAAATTTTTTTTATGTATGTTATTTAATGATTGAGAATATTTGATTAAATGACCTTAGTATCTTGGAATGCAACACACCCTTAAGATAAGTTTTATTTCTTCAAGGTTTTAATTTTGAAGGGTTGTTTCACATAGTAGCTCAAAATATTGCCCCTTGTGGCCTTTCAATCTCTTGTATTTAGTTATTTTACATTATTTCATTTTATCTCATATCAACTGTAACATATATTTAATTAATAATAAAAATTTATTTTTCACTTATTTATTTTTTAAATAAAATTAATGCCAAATAAGGTTTGATTATTGCAAAGAAAAAATCGTTGGACTGGTCTCAATGGATTCTTTTTAATAAAATATTTGTTTTTATGTCTTCAATATTTTATTTTCTAGAATTTTCATATGACTTATGAGAGAGATTTTGAATTGTACCTAATTTGATAATTGAGAAAATTAATCTCAATCTCTGTAGTATTATTGAATGTAGCTACCACATATATTTCATACCATATCATCAAATTGTTCCCTTAGATTTGGTAAGGTTACTATGCTACTATACATCTACTATCATGTGACCTTTACGTCATATTCATTTTATTATATGACATTGTTACAATTTATCTTATTTTAAATTTAAAATATATTTATTTAATATTATGATAGTAATTTTTATCATATATTCTTCTTTAATATGTAATTCTAAGTAAATCAAAATGATGTTCAATTAACCTAAATCATATATCATTGCACTAATCTCAACATTATTTATCACAGTAAATATTCATTTTTTAAATGTCTGTTTTTTTAGCAGTGTTAACACACTTTCTTAAACATTTGTATTCAAGCATGTTTTGAAAATCTAAAATTGTTAACTCAATTTTCTTAATATCTTGGAATATAACTTTTTGATACAATTTATCCCATTTCTTCAATTTTTTTATTGGCAATTAACAATAAGCCTCCTCTCAAGTGATCTCGTACATGACATTCATTTGGTTATATTACGTTGTTTTAATTTACCTCACATGAACTTTAATACATATTTACTTAAAATTAAATAACAATTACTATTTATTATGATGACCAACTTTATTAGTTGTTAGAGGTTTTTAACAAGGTTTGATTAACATGAATCAAATGTTGTTGAGCTCATCTTAATGAGTTCCACAAAATTAATTAATAATTTTAATCTTTTTTTAAAATTGTATTTTGTAAGATTTTGGCATGCTTTATAAGATTTTTTAATTCATATCGAATTTTGCAATCTATAATTTTAAACTTAACATCCTTTGCATCATTGAACATAATATTCATATAACATTTACCTTATTTCTTCACATTTCTTACTATATTTATTTATCTTATCATGTAATTCTAAATGCCCTCTTTGTAACTCTTACACCACTTTGATTTAGTTGTATGACATTTAAACTTTAATATATATCTACATAATGTTAAATTTAAAATTTGTGTTTTTCTATGCTTATTCAATGTGATAATTATTAGGAATTCTAAACATAGTTTAATGGAGGCAAAATAAATGTTGATGAACACATCTCAAAGACCTATATGAAATTAAACATTCAATTTTTTAACATTTTTTAATTTTCATTTTTTTGCATTTTTTATGAAACATTTTCATTTGTTTTTAATTTGATGATCGGTGATGCTATGAGTTATCTCGATATCACCTTGAAATACTACTTTCTTATACATTTTTTCTCATTTATTCTATTTTTTTACATTTTTCTCATTGCTTCAATCTCTTCAACTGATCTTATTTTATCTTTAATGCACCTTTAGGCAATATTAACGAAAAATATATTATTATATGTACTTTATTTCTTAGTAATTTATAGTATTTTCATATAAGGTCCAAACAAGATGAAACAAATGTTATTGGATATCTAATTATTTCATAATTTTGATGATCAAAGATGAAACATTCGATCTCTTTGGTAACTTGGAATATAACTTTTTCATGCAGCTTATTTTGTTCATAAAAAATTTATGTTTGATTTGGTTATATTATTATGTAATGCTGAATCTACTCTCATGTGATTCTTAAATAACTTTGACTTGATTATATTACATTTTTTTAGCTTATCCCGTTAATATTAAATAAATAATTGATTTTTTATTGTTACTTAATTTTGTAAATCACATTAATTCTTAATGAGGTGTGATTGAGATGAAACAAACTTTGTTATTTAATTTTGTAGGTTTCTTACAATGTCCTTTGTATTTTGGAATGAAAATTTCCAAAACAATATATGTAAGTTTTCAAATGCTTTACTTTAATTTGTTTACACTATCATGTAAAAAAATATTTTCACTCATGTGACTATTACAACATCTTGAATTTTTTTATATTACATTGTGTTAATTTTTTTCATTCTAGTTTTATTATATATTTAATTAATATTATTAAGATGGTAATTTTTTAATATTTATGCTCATTTATTTTAAATAATTTGTTGCAATCCCAAAAGGAAATCGATTAACACAAAACAAATATTCTAGAATTAGCCTTTACAAACAGCATCAAATAAACTTTTAATTTTTATATTTTTAAATATTCCATTTTTTTAGGATTTTACCATTGCACGAGATTTCGAATGGCATATAATTTAATGATCAAGGATACTACACTTGGTCTATTTAATATCTAAGAATGATGATTTCCTATTTAATTTATCATAATTATTCAAATTTTTTGTAGTGAACATTGCATGTCTTTTATTTTGTTATGGTATATTTTAAAAATTTGACTCATTTCAATTGTAAAAGATATGTACTTTAAATTAAAAAATAGTGTTAATTTCATATAAGGTCAGATTAAGACAAAAGAAATGCCATTGAGTCGTCTTAATGAGCTCTATTTGATTAAACATTTATTTTTATATTTTTAAATATTTTATTCTCTTTGTTTGGATATGCCTTATGCATATGATTTCTATCAATTCAGAATACAAATTTCCTATAATTTATTTCATTTCTTTAATTTAGTTGTGCTACTATGTAACTCTAAAGTTTTCCTCATGTGACCAATTAAATTGCATTGATATTTTTTATATTACATATCTTAAATTTATATCATTTGAGCTTTATTAAATATTTACCTAATATTAAAGTGATAAGCTCTTATTTTTTCCATGAGATCAATTAAATTAAATTTTAATCTTTACACTTTTAAAATATTTTATATTTTAGGGTTTTAGTAAACTTTGCAATGAATTTTGAGTAATATCTAATCTAATGATTAGTAATCTTACATTAAATTCTCTTTAGTGTCTTTGAATGCAACATTCCCATGTAATCAATCTTATTTTTTCAATTCTTTTGCTTTAATTTGCTTAGAACATAAGGTAACTCTAAATCTCCATTTTTTGACATTTGTATGACTTCAATTTTGTTATTTTGTGTTGCATCAATTTATCTCATTTTAGCTTTAATGTATATTTACTTAATACATGAAAATCCAAAATTAATTGTAAATCAGGTTTGTTCAAGATTAAAGTTAGTGGAGCCTTGTTGACAAGCTCTATTTAGTTAAGTATTTATTTTTATATTTTTTAAATACTTGTTTTCTAAAGTTTCATAATTTTGATGAGATATTTGTATTTGTATAAAATTTTTTAATTGATGACATTACACCAAATCTCCTTGGTATTTGGGAATGTAATTTTTCTATACAATTTATGCCATTTCTTCAAATTTTCACTTTGATTGTACACAAAACTATGACGCACTAACTCCGTTGTCATGCGACATTTAGATTGTTTTTAATTTTTTATATTGAATTTATTTAATAATCTCAATTAAGCTTTAATATGTAATTAATTTTCTTTATGTTTATTTCTTTTGGTAATTTAAAGTAATTTCAAATAAAGTTTGACAAAGTTGAAGAAAAGGTTACTAAACTTGACTGAATGAGCTTTATCAAGTTCAATATTTTTATATGTTTAAATATTATAGTTGTTAGAGTTTTGGTATGTTTTATAAGACATTTTGATTCATACATAGTGTGATGATTGAAGATCTTATGATTTGCTTATTTTCTCTAAATTGAAATTTCTAATATAGTTTACTTCATTTCTTGAAATTGTTTGCCTCTATTTGTGTTGTTTGCTATGTAACTTTAAATCTTCTATCATATGCCTTTAATCACTTTGATTTGGTGGCATTATAATCACTCAATTTATATATTAAGTACTTTTTAATAAAAATTTCATTTTTAATTTTTCTAAATATTTATTTTTTAAGTTATTTTTTATATTTCTAATATTATTTTTGAAATCCATAACATGTTTCAATGTAAGTTCTTTATATGATTTATTTAACCTTTTAAAAATAATTTTTTTAATTTTGTTATATTATCATTTAACTTCAAATCTTCTTGTGGGTGACCTTAATATCACTTTGATTTTGTAATATTTCATTGCACCAATTTTATATCTACTAACATTTATTACATATTTATTTTATTTTAAAATAATAATTTAATATTATTTATTCTTATTTACTTTGGCAGATTGTAGTAAATCCAAACAATGTTCAATCGAGATGGAGCAAATACTATTATACTAATCCTTTTGAAACCTATAATTAGCTATTCATTTCCATGTATTTAAATATTTCAATTTCTAAGAGTTTTGCATACCTTATCAGATATTTTGATTCATACTTGGTATGATGATTAAGGATCTTACACTCATTCTTGCTAGTATTTTGGAATGTAGCTTTCATATAAAATTTATGTCATTTCTTCAAAGTTTTTTTGCAATAATTTTGTTATTTTAATCTTTAACTATATATGTTTACTCATTTTGATTTTACATCACTTTTATTAGGTTATATTACAGCGCCTTGATTTTTTATATTTCAACAATCAAATATATTTACCTGATGTTAAGTAATAATTTCTTATTATTTTTTTTATTTGGTAATTCATAAAAATCAAAATGATGTCGAATTAAGATAAAGAAATATAGTTTTATAGATCTTAATGTAATCTAAAACAATATTCATTTTTATATTTTTTTAATTACTTTTTGTTTTTTTACACTTTATTATATATTTTGTTTTGTCATCAATTTAATAATTGAGGATCATGCACTTGCCATCCTTGCTAATTGAAATTAAACTTCTACAAAATTTATCACATTTTCTTAATTGTTTCACTTTTTTCTTAATTGTTTCACTTTTCTTCAACTTATCTCAAATTAGCTTCAACATTTATTTACCAAATATTAAAATAATATTTTATTATTATTTTCATTTGTAATATACAATAATTCTAATGGCAATTCGATTAAGACTAAATAAACACTGTTGAACTCTTAGTTATTATCTCGAAATATAATATTCTCGTATAATTTATTTACTTTTTTCAAATTTTTTTTATTTGGTTATATTACTATGAACAACAAAATCTCCTATTGTGTGCCTTACATAGCCTTAATTTTGATATTGTAAATTACTTAATTTAATCTGTATTTACTTCTAATGTAGTTGACTTTACATTAAATGAACTATTTATTGCAATTAATGCTTAGTTTTTTTTGTAATTTGTGATAATTTCAAATGAGGTTAAATCTAGTTGAAACAAAACATCTTTGACCTCAATCTCAATGGTCTCCATATATATTAATATTCCTTTTTATGTTTCTAAATATTACATTTTCAAAGGTTTTAGAAAGTTTTATGAGATATTTCAAAACCTTATTTAATTGTTGAGGATAATTCGTTCGATCTTCTTAGTACCTTGGAATTTTTTTAAGGTATTTTAATTTGTGTTAGAATTGACAATCCAGAGCGTTATGCTCAATCTCTTTACTATCTTTGAATGTAGATTTCAAGAACAATAAATCTCATTTTTCTAATTCTTTACATCAATTTTTGTATATTACTATGTCACTCTAATCTCATTTTTTTTATTTTTATTTAAATTTAGCTTCATTATATATTTACTTAATATTTAAATGATCACTTAACATTCTTTATGCTTATTTATTTTTGTAATTCAAGTAATTGAAAGCAAGCTTAGATTCAGATGAAATGAATTTTATTATACTTGCCTCAAGGAACTCTACTTAATAAAACCTTTTTTTAATTTTTAAATTTAATTTTCTAGAGTTTTGTCTAGTTTAATATGATATTTTGATTCAAAACAAATTTGATGATCAAGAAAGATATTAATATTTATTGTATATCAGAATAATGGCTTTCCCAACAATTTATCTCACTTATATAAAAGTTTGACATCAATTTTGCTATGTTCTTATAGAACGTTGATTGTGCTCTTGCATGTCTTTTATATATCTATCATTTTGTTAAATTACATTTCTCCAATTTATCTAGTTATATCCATATTATTGGTTTACTCAAAATTAAAATAATAATTTATTATTTATTTATTTTACTAAAAGTAACTCTAAGCGAGGTTCCATTAGGGTGAAACAAATGTTACTCGACTCATCACATTGAGCCCTATCTATTTAAGTATTAATTTTTATGTTGGTAATTTTTTTTTTTCTCATGCTTTTGTATGACCTATGAGATATTTTAAATTTAACAAAATTTAATGATTGAGGATGTTTTACTTGATCTCTATATATCAATAAATGCAACTTTTTCATACAATTTATCTCATCTCTTGAAATTGTTCTTTAGTTTTTGATACCACCCTAAAACTTAGAATCTTCTACTGTGTGACCTTTATGCTTCTTGGAATTTGATATGTTATATTCCATAAAGTTTTCTTATTTTAGCTTTATTAGATTTTTACTTGTTTTTCTAATCTATAATAATTCAAAAATATGGCATGATCACGATGAAATAAATATAGTTAGATGCGACCTGATTAACTCTATCACCTTAATGATTTTTCTTTTTATATATTTTATTTTCGAAAATACGAAAATGTTTTATAAGATACTTCAATTAATACCCAACTTGATGGTTGAGATTGTTATACCCAAATTTCTTTAGTAACTTGAATGCAACATTGTTGTAAAATTTGTCTAGCTTGTTTAACTTTTTCACCAAATTTTTCTTATACTGAATAAAACTCAAAATCTCTTATCATTTGACTTTTAAACTAATTTTATTTTGTTACATTACATTATTCGAATTTCTCATGTTTAAACTTCAATATATTTTTACTTAATATATAAAAAAAATTATTATTATTTTTCCTTATTTATGGTAATTCAAAACTTGGCTTAATTAAGACAAAACAAAGCATCTTTGGGCTCATCTCAATAAATTATATAAATTTAAATATCCCTTTTCATATTTTTAAATATTTTGTTCGCTAATATTTTGGCATTTATAATATGATATTTTGATTTGCACAATATTTAATGACCTAGTATGTTTCAATCGATGAACATTTTACCTAAGAGTGTGCAACTATCCTATATTTTGTATATCACTTATTAGATTTCTTTTACTTAATTTTGTTTCAATACTTTAAACCAATAATTTCTCTCTCATGTGACAGTTACATTTCCTTTCATTTGGTTAAATTACAATAATTTGTTTTATCTAATTTTAGCTTTAATGTTTACTTATTATTGTTAACGTTTATTTAATTCATCAATTTGTCATAATTCTAAATGGGATCTAATTAAGATGAAACAAATATTGCTAAACTCATCTAAAAATGTTTTATCCAATTAAATATTGAGCTTTATATGCTTCAATATTATTTGTAGTTTTGCATGAATGATGTAACAAATCCATATCTATTTGAAGCAAATTTAAGAAATAAGAACGTTATACATGATCTACAACGTAATGTCGAATGCTACTTTCAAAAAACAATTTCCCATCTAATCATAATTTTCTATTTGATTTAGTTATTTTTTATGAAAATCTAATTCTTCACTTGCATGGCATTTACATCACTTTTATTTGTTTACATTATGTTGTTTCAATTTATCTCATTTTAGTTTTATTATAAACTTAATATTAAAAAGTGGTTCGATTAAGACAAAAAATATGTTTGGACTAATCCTGACAAGCTTTACCTAATTAAATATTCTTTTTTAATTTTTAAATATGAATTGTTTAAGGTTTTTACAAGCATTATGAAAGATTTCAATTATTACTTGATTTTAGGATGGAGGATGATATAGTTAGTCACCTTAATGCAGTGAAGCCCAACTTTCTTGAATACTTTTTCTCATTTGATGAAAAGAGTTTCTTTGATTTGGCTATATTTCTCTATAGCTTTAAATCTGCTCTTTCATGACCTTTATAAGTTTTTATTTTGGCTATTTTACCATGTATCTATAAATCCCTTAATGTGTGACATTTTGTTATTGATTTTTTTTTTACATTAGTTTAGTTTATTTTATTTGAACTTTAGCATTTATTAATTTAGTACTAAAATAAAATTTGTTATAGTTTATGATTATTTACTTTGATAATTCTTAGAAATTACAAATGATCTATATTAGGACAAGCATATGTAATTAAGTACAAACTTTTAATATTTCTAAATATTTTCTTTTATAAGGTTCTTACATGATTTATGAGACTATTCTATTCTAACATTACTTTGAAAATGTGGAGGCATCACTCAATATCCACAATACTATTCTGTGTTGTTTTCCACATATAATTTATCACATTTATTCAATTTTTTTTGCTTTTGTTATGCTATTAAGAAACACAAATTTTCATATGTTGTGATTATTACATCAGTTTGATATTTTTATTTTATATTAACATATTTTATCTCCTTTCAACATCTATATATGTTTACTAAATTTTAAAGTAATGATTTACTATTATTTAATAATATTTACGTTTGTAATTTGAAGCAATTAGAAACAATGTCAAATCATAACAAAACAACTATTATTGGATTTCTCTAAATATGCTACATCCAATGATTTATTTATTTTTTAACTACTTTATTTTCTTAGTTTTTATTAGGTTTTATTAAATACTTAAATTTTACTAGATTTGATCATTCAAGATGTTACATATGATCTACATAATATCTAGCGATGTACCTTTCATACAATTTCTTGAAATTTTTTACTTTGACTTCATTGCATTGAAATGTAACTCTAAATGTTCACTCCTAGGACCGTTAAATTACTTTAATTTGGATATAGTATACTACTTTAGTTTCTCTTATTTTAGCTTTATTACATTTTAATTAATATTAAAAGAATAATTTATAATTATTTATGCTTATTTGCTTTGGTAATATGCAATAGTTTCAAATGAGGTCAAACTAAGATCAAATACTATCTTTAGATTTATCTTAAAGTGCACTATCTAATTAAACATTCTTTTTAAATTTATTAAAGTTGTTATTATCTAATGCCTTAGTTACTTTTTCATGACTTTGTTGTATATATTTATTAAATATTAGAAAATGTTAATTTATTTTTATTTATGCTTATTTATTTTTGTAATTCAAAGTAATCCCAAATGTGGTATGATAAAATAAAATAAATATGCTCAAACTCATCTTAATAAGGTGCATCAAATTAAATATATATTTTCTATTTTTTTATTATTTTATTCATTAATGATTTAGTATGCTTTGTGTGCTATTTTGAATGTTGCTTGATTTCATCATCTAGTAATCCGCACTCAATCCCATGTGTATCTTGAATGAAAATGTCTGATGTTCTGTATTTGTTTTTTTCACAATTTTTGCATTTATTTTGTTACATTGCTGTAGATATTCCCTCAAGTGACTTTTATAGCCATTACTTTTGACATATTATAATACTCAAATTTGTCTCATTTCATCTTTAATATATATACGTACTTAATTTAAGGATAATTATTTATTTTTATTTCATCTTATTGAGTTTGGTAATTATGAATAATTTTGAGCAAGGTTTGATAATGATGAAATAAAAATTTCTAGACTTGTCTCAACAAGCTCTGTATAATTGAGTGTTAGTTTTTATTTCTTTAAATAATATTTAAAATGATTTTAATGTGCTTTATGAGATAATTTAATTCAAACATATTTTCATGATAGAAGATGTTACATTTAGTCTCCACAACATCTTCGAATGAAATTTTCATATATAGTCATTCTTATTTCTTCAAATGTTTCCCTTTGATTTGGGCATAATACTGCGTAAATCTAAATCTCCTCTCATGTAACATTTACATCGCTCTTATTTGTTTGCTTTATATTACATCAATTTATTTAATTCCATACTTAATATATGTTAACTTAATATTAAAATAATAATTTACTATGGTTTAATATAATGCAACTTATCTACGTAATTTATGTTATTTTATTCGATTTGTTTCCCTTGATTTTGTTGTGTTAGTATTCAGCTCTAAATCTCCTGTCATGTGATAGAGTTATCATTGATTGAGTTGAATTATAAAGTTTCAAATTATCTTATTTGATTTTAAATAAATGTTTACTTAAATAATTTGGAAAACTTAAAAATGAGTTTTGATCATGATAAAATAATGTTTATTGTCTCTCCTCAAAGAACTCTATCTAATTAAACCTTAAATTTTATATTTTAAATATTTTTTCAAGTATTTGGTAACCTTTTAGGAGATATTTCTGTTTGTACCTAATTTAAAGATTAAGTATTTTACATTCATCATCTATTTTTTAAATTTTTCACTTTTGTTTACTATATTAATTAAAAATTCTAATTCGATATTCATGTGACCTCTAAACATATTTAATTTTATAACAACATAATCCTTTAATTTATCTTTAATATATATTTCATTAATATTAAAAATAATTAATTATGCATATTTAAATTGGTAATTAATAATAATTATTACAAAGTTTTGTTTTAGAGGAAATAAATGACATTATTGAAATTGTCCTGATATGCGTCATCTTATTAAATATTCATTTTTATAAATTGAGGATGCTGAATTAAATCTCCTTGCATGTAATTTTCTCATATAATTTGTGTTATTACTTTAAAGTTTTCTCTTTGATTTTTGTATATTACTATGAAACTACAAATCTATTATCATTTGACATTTATATCACCTTGATTTGGTTGTATTACATTTCTTTAAGTTATCTCTTTTCAGAGCTAACATATAGTTTCATATTACTATTGTAATATATTATTATTATTATTTATTTTAATTAATTTGTTAATTCAATGAAGATCCAAATGACACTTGACCAAAATGAAGCAAATCTATTTTGATTCTTCTTGATGATATTTATATAATTTAATATGCATTTCTATATTTTTTTAAATATTTTACTTTTTAGGATTTTGTAATGTTTAAAAAGACATTTTAATTCCTAGTTGATCTAACAATCAAGAATGGTAAACTTGATATCCTTCCTTTCTTGAACTGCCAAATTTGCTCAAATGTTTTTCTACATTTTTCATGTTTTTCTCATTCATTTAGTTACATTATGATAAAATTATAATATTTCTATCATGTGGCATTTGCATAAGTTTCAATTGGTTAAATTAAGTTATTTCAATTTGTATTATTTTGACTTTAGTATATACTAAGTTCTGATGAAAATCGCAATTTATTGTTTTTAATTGTTATATAGTTTGGTAATTCATATTAATTCCAAACGAGTTCTAATTGAGATGAAAGAATTGCCTTTGGAGTCATCTCGATTAGTTTATCCAACTAAATATCCAATTTTATATTTTTAAATATTTTGTTACAAGACTTTTTTGCATGCTTCCTAAGACATTTCTATTTGTACCTAATTCAATCATAGAGTATGTTATACTTTATCACTTCAATATCTTGTAATGCATCTTTCATATTCAATTTATCTCATTTCTTCAACCTTTTCACTTTGATTGTTTACTATAACAATGAAACAAAAATTCTCCTCTCATGTGACTTATTGCTTTGATTTGATGATTTTATATTATTTCAATTTCTCATTTTGGCTTTATTATTATTTAATATCAAAATTTTTTATTTTTATTTATGCTTATTTATTTTTGTAATTAATAGCTAATACAAACGAGGTATGATCAAGACAAAACAAATAACGCTACACTCATCTCAACTAGCTCTTTTCAATTTGTTATTCATTTTTATAGTTTTAACTCTCATATGATTTATTGAATTTTTTGAATTTTTTTGTTTGATTTTGTTGTGTTGCTATGTACCTCTATATCTCCTCTCATTGGTTCTTTAAATATTCTTGATTTTATTATATTTCATGGCTTAAGTTTATCTCATTCAGTATTACAATATATTTACTTATTGTTAAAATAACATTTTGTTATTATTTATGATTACTTAATTGGTAATTCTAGACAAATATGAGCAATATCATATTTGATGGAACAAATAACACTAGTCTCAGCTTGACAAGCCCTTACTAGGTACACAATTAATTTTTTATATTTTAAAATATTTTATTTTTTATGATTTTGCATATTTTGAGGTACTTTTTGAATTGCACCTTATTTGTCAAAAAAGGAAGTTATACTAAATTTCTTTAATACCTTGGAGTGTAACTTTCACATGTAATTTATCTCGTCTCCTCTTTTTTTTTTTTACTTATTTCTAATTTTATTTAGACTGTATTTATTTTTGTAATTCATAACAATTCTTGACAATGCTTGAAAGGGTATAACAAATGTTGATGCACACATCTCGATAAGCTCGATCCTTTTAAATGTTCTTTTTTTAATATTTTTTAGATATTTATTATAAGTGTTTGGCGAGCTTTATGAAACATTTTTTTACTTATTCTTCATTTATCAATCGAGGAAGTTCTAATAGAACTTTTTCACCTTAGAATGCAACTATTTAATAAAATAAATCCCATTTTTAAAAGTTTTGTCAATTTTTTTAATATTATAATTAAATGATTGTTCTCTTATCATGTCACCCTTAGGTTTCCTTTATTTAGTTAAATTATATTATTATAATTAATCAAATTTGAAGTTTAATTTATATTATTTAAAGTTCAAATAATGATTTATTTTTATTTAAACTTGTGTAAGTAATTGTAGTAATTCTAATGATGTCAAATAGAGAAAAAACATCCTAGGACTCACCTCTACATTCTCTATTAGTTAAATATTCATTTTTATAATTTTAAATATTGTATTTTCTAATATTTGTTAAGGTTTTATGAGTAATTTTTATTCATACCTGATTTGAAAATAAAGAATGTCACTATTAATCTCCTCTATATCTTGGAATATAACTTTATAATTTAGTTCATCTTATTTCCCCAATTTTTTTGCTTCAATTTTTCTATATAACTATAGAGCTTTAAAGTTCCACTTAAGTGATGTTTGCATTGCCATGATCTTTTTAATGCATTGCTCAGATTTTATTTTAATTTATTGCTTCTAACAATAATTTATTATTAATATTTCTTATTTAATTTTATAAAATATAGTTATCTAAATGAGGTATGATTAAGAGGAAAAAATGTCATTGGAATCATCCATTTAGCTCTGCCCTATCATATTATTATTTTCACAATTATAAATATTTTATTTTCTAAAACTTTATCTTGCTTTATGAAATATTCTTATTAAGACCTAATTTGACATAGATAAGTTTACACTTGATATTTGTACTCTTTTGGAATGTAATGTTCTTATATTGTATACATTTCTTTTACTTTTTCTCCTTGACTTTGATATATTAAAATAAAACTATAAACCTTTTCTTATGTTGACCTCATATTTGTTTGATTTGGTTATGTTATGTGGCTTCAATTTGATTCATTTTTTCTTTGTCATATACTACTTTAACATTAAAATAATAATTTATTATTTTCATTCTTATTAATTTTATTAATTCAAAGTAACTCTTAATGTCATCTGATTGAGACAAAAAAATAGTTGGCACCTTGTCGAATAGCGGTATGCAATTAAATATTTATTTTAATATTTTTAAATATTTTTAACTTTTTGGGCACCTTTTAAGTGACATTTCAATTTTTATCCAAGTTAATAATTTAGAATTACATACTCGATATTCATTGCATCTTGGAATACACTTTCAACAAAAAAATTATCTAATTTCATCAAATATTTTGCTTTGATTTTTTCATATTTAAATGCAACTCTAAATCTCCCATAATGTGATTTTTACATCCTTTTTGTTATTTTATACCTCATTTCTTAAATATATCTTATTTCAACTTTAATATATATCTTTATTTATATTAAAAGTATAAGATATTACTATTTATACATATTAACCTAAGTAATTTAAATTTTTTCTAATTGAGGTTTAATCAAGGAAACGCTGACATCGTTGGACATGCCTTCACAAATGTTGCCCAATGAAATATTCATTTTCACTATTTTAAATGTCTTATTTTATTTTATTTTAGAAAACATTATCAATATTTTCTAGTTGTATATAATTTGATAAAGTATAATATAGTTGATTTATTTACACAGTTTAAGTAACTTTTCTCTACAATTTACATCATTTCTTCAACATTTTTTTAAGAATTTGATGCATGACAATGATAAACAAAATCTCCTCTCATTGGAGCTTCACATCATATTAGTTTTGTTAAATATATTTCTTGAACTTATCTCATTTTGGCTTTCATATATATTTAATAATTATTAAATCAATAATCTATCATTATTTATGCTTTCTTTGAGAATTCATCATAATTTAAAATAAGTTCTCATAAAGATGGAACACACATCATTGGACTCATCCAAATGAGATCTAACTAAATAAATATCTATTTTATAATTAAAAGTATTTTTTTTTTGCTTCAAAATGTCTAAAAAACATTTTGAATTAAGTCTAATTTGATGGTCAAGGTTGCTACACTTGATTTCTTTATTATATTGGAATTCAACCTTCTCAAAACTTTTCATAGCAATTCTTCAAATTTTCATATTTTTTTGCTATGTTGCAATGTAACTTTAAATCATCTATCATTTGACCTTTACATGTTATTTTTCTTGATATATTGCATTGTTTTAATTTATCTTATTTAAGCCTTAACGTTTATTTATTTAATATAAAAATAAAAATTTATCATTTTTTTTATTTACTTTGGTATTTCATAGTAACTCAAAATGAAGATTTTTTTGAGATAAGTCAAATGTCATTAAACTTCACTAGATGCATTCCAACTTATTAAATATTATTTTCTAAATTTTTAAATAGTTTATTTTCTATGATTTTGCACTCTTTATAAGGAATTCTTTCCTACTTTATTTGATGATTGAGGATGTTACACTCGAACCCCTAATTATGTTGGAATTAAAGATTCCATTGCAAATTATCTCATTTTTCTTAGATTTTTTATATTACTAATAAACTCTAATTTTCTTCTCATGATACTTTTGAATTGTTTCAATTTATTTTATTTTTAGCTTTAAAATAAATTTATATAATATCAAAATAATTATTTGTTATTATTTATGTTTAATTACTTTTCTTATTCATAACATTTGTAAACATGGTCCAATGGGGTTGAAATAAATATCTTCATAGTCATCTTGAGGAGTTCAACTCAATTAAACTTTCATTTTTTAAAATTTAAGTATTTAATTTTCTGAGGTGTTGCCATTCTTTACAATGTCATTTTGACTCTAAAAAAATTTAATGATCGAGAATATAAAATTGTTATTCCTAAAATCTTGAAAAATAATTTCTTTATTATATGAATGACATTTCTACTACATTTTCATTTGATTTGGTTGTACTACTTATTAATTTCAAATCTCTTTTTGTGCTACCTTTAAATATCTTTGATTATTTATATTTTATTAATTTAATTTATGATATTTTTGCTATAATATATATTTTTATTAACAAAATAATATTTTTTATGCCTATTTTGTTAGGTAATTCATATTTTTTAAAAACATGTTCAATCAAGAAAATAAATTTAGTTGTTCTGATCTAGACATACTTTATCTAATCAAATATTTATTTTATATTTTTAAAAATTTGACGTAAAGTTGTTTGCTTACTTTGTAAAATATTTTAATTGGTACTTGATTTGATGATAAAGAATGTTACACATGGTCTCCTTTTAACTTGGAATATAAATTTCACATACAATTTATGTCATTTCTTCAAATCTTTCTCTATCAAATAATTATATTATTATGTAACACTTATTATTCAATTTTGTGACATGGGCATGTATTTGATTTGACCAAATTACATTGTTTCAAAATTTTCTTATGTCATTTTAAATATATATTTTGATAATATTTTATTATTATTTTACTATTTATTTATTGTGGTAATTAATTAAATTTCATAAGGTGTTTTGATTGAGATAAAATAAACATCATTAGAGCCATCTCATCTTGCTCTACCTAATTAACTATTAAATTTTATATCTATTTTTGAATATTTTTTTTTACTTTTGGTATGTTTCATAAGATTTTTTGATTCATACGTAATGAAATTGTTTAGGAAGTTATGTGAGCCTTTATCGCTACCTAGAAGGCAACTTTTTTATAAAATTTATCTTAATTATAAAAATGGTATTATGAAATTATAATTCTTTCAAAGTGTGACCTCTACATCACTATGAATTGTGTATATTGAGTTACTTTAATGTAAAACATCTCTATATTATTATATATTTACATAATATTATAATAATACCCTATTACTTTGTTTTTTTGTTTAATTTTATAATTCACAATAATTCCAAACAAGGTCCTTATGAGACATAACAAATGTTATTGGACTTGTCTTAATGATCTACTTTTAATTAAATGTGACATTTATAGTTTTAAATATTTTATTTTCATTGTTTTATGTACTCTTTGCTAGGAATTTTTATTCGTAGGTTATTTTGTGATAAAAGATGTTATGTATGATTTGCTTATTATCTTAGAATAAAATATTGTTATACACTTTATCTTAATTTTTATAATGTTTCAGTTTGATTTGTTTATAATACTATTAAACTATAATTCTACTCTTATGTTATCATTACATCACTTTCTTTTCGGAATGATACACTATTTCAATTAATGTCATTTTAGCTTTAATATATATTTAATTAATATGAAAATATTAATACATTAATATTTATGTTTAATTAGTTTTTTAAATCATAGTAATTAAGAATGAGGCTCAATACAGATGAAATAAATACCATTATTATTTTACGAACAAGGTCTATCCAACTATTTATTCATTTTAATAATTTAAAATTCCAATTTTTTAAGGTGTTGGAATGTCTTAAAAATTTTTTTAATTTATATCTGATTTGATGATCAAGAATGTTGCAATCCACCATCTTAGAATCATGAAATGCCACTTTCCATTCAATTTATCTCATTTCTTCAAACTTTTCACTTACATATGCCAATATTACATATTTACTCCAAACCTCCACACATATAACAATTTCATTAAATTGATTTCTTATTTTACATTTCATTAATTTCACTTATTTTTGTTTAAAAATATATTTTATTGATATCAAAATAATTATTTTTCTTATTTTTTTCCATATTTTCTGTAATAATTTATACTTATTTAAAACAAGTTTTTATTATGATGGAAGAAATTAGACTTATCACAACATGCCTTATTTGATTAAATATTTATTTTTAAGTTTGTAAATTTTTTTAATAAGGTTTTAGCATTCTTTACATGATTTTTTGAATTACGCTTCATTTGATGATCGAGGATGTCACACTTCACCTTCTTAGTATTATGGAATGCTACCTTCTGAAATAATTTATCTCATTTATTCAAATTTATTACTTTTAAATAGTTATATTATATTGTGACTTTAAAACTCTTTTTGGTGACCATTAAATAAGTTTCATTTTGTTATATCTTAATTTTGCAATTCATGTCAATTCAATTGTAATTATTTTTATTTAATATATAAATAGTAATTTATTATTATTTATGATAATTTGCTTTAATAGTTTGTAGTAATTCAAAATTAGGTTTGATAAAGACACAACAAATATCATTGCACTCATCTTGAAATATTGTGTCTAACTAAAGTTTTAGTTGTAAGTTTTTGAATATTTTTAATAGGCTTCTAGCATCATTTGCAAGATATTTTTGCTCATACATAACTTTGCAAAAGATAATGCTACACAATTTCTTATTTTTTTAATTCATATTTCTCATATAATTTATATAATTTCTTCAAATGTTTCACTTTAATTTAATTATATTATTATATAACTCTAAATCTTTTCTCATGAAATGATTAGGTATTATTATTTTGAATGTACTATATTCCTTTAATTTTGGAAATTTTTTAATTTAAAAATTATGCTTAATGTTAAAATATTAATTTATAATTTTTTATGTTTATTTACATTGCTAAAGCTAGTAAATTCAAATAAAGCATATTAGTAGTGAAATAAACATTATTGAAGTCATCTTGATAAGCACTATCTAATTAAATTTTAACTTTTACATTTTGGAACAAATTTGACTTATCACAACAAGACCTTTTTAATTAAATATTTTTTTTATGTTTTTAAATATTTTTTTAATCAGGTTTTTGCATCCTTTATGAGTGATTTTTAATTGTACTTGATTTGATGATCGAGGATGTCACACTTCACTTTCTTAGTATTATGGAATGCTACCTTTTGAAATAATTTATCTCATTTATTCACATTTATTACTTTTGTTTAGTTATATTATATTGTGACTTTAAAACTCTTTTTTGTGACCATTAAATAAGTTTCATTTTGTTATGCTTAATTTTCCAATTCATGTCATTTAAATTGTAATTATTTTTATTTAATATCAAAATAATAATTTATTATTATTATCTATGATAATTTACTTTAATAGTTCGCAGTAATTCAAAATTAGGCTTTATAAAGACACAACAAATATCATTGCACTCGTCTTGAAATATTGTGTCTAACTAATGTTTTAGTTGTAGGTTTTTGAATAATTTTATTAGGCTTTTAGCATATTTGCAAGATATTTTTTCTCATACATAATTTTGCAAATGACAATGTTACACAATTTCTTATTTTTTTAATGCATATTTCACATATAATTTATATAATTTCTTCAAATGTTTCACTTTAATTCAGTTGTATTATTATATAACTCTAAATCTTTTCTCATGAAACGATTAGATATTATTGTTTTCACGTACTATATTCCTTTAATTTGTGACATTTTTTAATTTAAAAATTATGCTTAATGTTAAAATATTAATTTATTATTTTTTATGTTTATTCACATTGGTAAAACTAGTAAATTCAAATAAAGCATATTATTAGTGGAATAAACATTATTGGAGTCATCTTGATAAGCACTATCTAATTAAATTTTAACTTTTATATTTTCGAACAAATCGGAGTTATCATAACATGCCCTATTTAATTAAATGGTTGTTTTTATGTTTGTAAATATTTTTTAATTAGGTTTTTGAATTCTTTATAAGATATTTTGAATTGTACTTGATTTGATGATCAAAGATGTCACATTTCACATTCTTAGTTATATGGAGTGCTACCTTCTAAAATAATTTATCTCATTTTTTCAAATTTATTAATCTTATTTAGCTATATTATATTGTGACTTTAAAACTCTTTTTGGTGACCATTAAATAAGTTTCATTTTGTTATTTTTAATTTTGCAATTCATGTCATTTAAATTGTAATTACTTTATTTTTAATTTTGCAATAAGTGTCATTTAAATTGTAATTACATCATTCCTGATTTAAATTATATTATTTTGCAAATAAACCATTTTACTCATATAAATTCTAAATTGTTTTGACTTGGTAATATTACATTCTTCAAATATGTCTTTTTTTTCTATTAACATAAATTTTCTTATTAGTTAAATTATTAGTTGTTATTATTATTACTTACATACCTTGTAATTCATTGTTATTCCAAACATGGTATAATTATGTTTGACAAATATAGTTGGACTCATCTCAATGAGGTTTATGTAATTAAATATTAGTTTTTGTAAATTTTTTAAAATTTAATTTTATATAATTTTCACCATTTTTATGAGATCTTTTTATTTACACCTCATTTGATGAACAACAATGTAGCACCTGATCATATTTGTATGAAACAATATACCTTTCTCAACAACTTGTCTTAAATTCTCAACTTTTCTTCATTGATTTGGTTATATTACAATATAACTCATAATTTTCTTCTATGTGACCTTTAAATTGTACTTATTTGGTTATATTAAATTTTTTTAACTTATCTAATTTTAGCTTGAATACTTATTTATTTAATATTTAAATCAGTGCAACTATTTATGCATATTTGTTTCATAATTCAAAATAATTTGAAACCATGTTTGATTGAGATGAAATAACAATCACTAAATAAATGTTGACAAGCTCCACCTTATTAAATATTTCTTTTTAGATTGTTAAACATTTCTTTTTTTGCATTCTTTATCAGATAATTGTATTCATACTAGATTTGATGATCAAGAAAGTTATACATGTTCACCTTAGCTTCTTGAATTGTGGCTTTCCCTTATAATTTGTCTCATTTGTTTAAATTTTTTTTGTTGAGATGTATATATTACCTTTAAACAGTAATTCTTCTCTTGTGTGAAACTCTAATTCTTCAAACTTATGTACCTTATATTGCTCTAATTTTAAACAGTAGTTATTCCCCATTATGTACCTTATATTGCTCAAATTTTGTTGTATTACATTGTTTTAATTTAACTTATTTTTTTAATATTAGTTTTTTAAACATTTAATTAATAAATTATTATTACTTATGTTTTATTGATTTAGTAACTAATAATAATTTTAGATGGTGTCTAATGGTGAAAAAATATTAATGTTGTCATGTTGATGAGTTTTATCCAATTAAAAATTCAATTTTATGATTTTAATTATTTCATTTTCAAATTATGTTAGTACACTTTACAAGTCAATTCAATTTGCACCGAATTTGGTAGCTAAGAATATTACAAATGAGCTTGTTAAAATCTTGGAACGCAACTTGTGTAATTTATCATTTTCTTAAATTAATTTTTCTTCGTTTTGGTTATATTACTTACTACTCTAAATGACTTTTATGTGAGCTTTAAATTTCCTAGACTAGTTTTATTAAATTAAATATTTTTCTTCTCATTTCAACTTTAATATACATTTTCATAATCATATTTTATACATTTTTTATTATTTATGGTAATTTTTCCTTGGTAATTTTCACTTGCACAAAACAACCTTTGATTGAGATGAGACAAAAGTAATTGTACTCATCTTGACGTTTTCTATAAAATAAAACATTAATTTTATTATTTTTAAATATTTACTATTACAACTTTTATATGCTTTAAAGATATTTACATTTTCTACTTAGAATTGGTGATCATGGATGATACACTAGATCTCTTATGTATCTTGAAATATAATTTTACTTTATAATTTATCTCATTACTTCAAATTTTTAACTTTGATTTGCTTGTATTACTATGCAACTCTAAATCTCCTCTAATGTGTCCTTTATATTTGTTTGGTTTACTTATGTTACATTTCTTTTGGTTATCTCATTGAAACATTAGTATTTTGTTTAATTAATTACAAATTAGTAATTCATTTTTACTTATGCTTATTTACTTTCATAGCTCACATTAATGAAAAATAAGCTCTGATTGAGATGAAACAAACATCATTGGAGTTATCTCAATGAGCATTATTCAATTAAATATTAAATTTTATAATTTTATAAATGTTTTCATAGAATTTTACAAACTTTATGAGATATTACAATTGATATTAAATTTGATTATCACACATGTAACACTCAATCTTTATGGTATCTTTCAATAGTGCATTCTAATAATGTTAATCTCATTTCTACAAATTATTTTGTTTCATTTGGTCATAATATCATGAAACGATATTTCTTCTTATAAGTAGCCATCACATCCCTTTGATCTGAGCGTATTAAATTGCTTCAAATCTTGTCATTTTAGTCTTATTGTATTTTGTTTAACATTAAAATAATTATTTATTACTATGTGCATATATTTATTATTTTAATTTGTAGTAATACTAACAAAGGTCTGATCAAGATGAAACAAATTATTCATGCATTTGGATGAGCTTCATCCAATCAATTATTTTTTTATAATTATAAATATTTTGTTTTCTAGAATTTTGACATTCTTCAAGTCATTTTGATTCATATTTGATTTAATTAGAGGATATTACATTTCAACTCCTTAGTATCATGCAATTGAACTTTCTTGTATAATTTCTTCCATTTCTTTAAATATTTTTACTTTAATTTTATGGTATTACTATGAAACTCTTATTCCATTATCATGTCCCTTTTTGGTAATATTCTATTATTTTAATTTAACTCATTTTAGAAAAATATTTTTTTACATAATATTTTAAAAAAATTTATTAATATTTATTTAAAACTAATTTTTTTAATTCACAATAATTCTAATTGAGAATTATTGGAGTTGAAGAATATGCCATTATAGTAGGCATGATGAGCTTTATCTAATTAAATATTCCTTTATGAGTTTTAAAATAATTTAATTTAAAAAGTATTAGCATGGGAAAAAGCACTACACCTTGAATTAATAATAAGAAAACATTACATGTTCAATTTTATATTTGTAACAAATGATTTTAAAGTTTTTGCATGTTTTTCAAGATATCTTCATTTGTAACTAATTTAATGATCGAGTACGTTAGAATCAACCTTTTTAGTAACTTGGAATTCAATTATCCTATAAAAATTGGCTCATTTAATTAATTATTTTTTTTACTATTTTACCATTAAAGTTTATCTCTCCTCTCGTATGACCTTTATATCACTTTAATTTTCTTTATTATGTTACTCCAATTTACATTATTTTAGCTTTCATATATATTTAATTAATTTAAAATTAATTATTTTTTATGTTTTAGTAACTTTGTGATTCTTAATAATTTTGAAAGAGGTCTTATGGATTCAAAAGAAATAATGTTAGCCTTATCCTTATATGCCAAATAACTTTGTGATTCTTATTTGACATATAAGGATGTTTTACTTGACTATAATAGTATATTGGAATGAAAATTAGTCATACAATTTATGTGATTTGTTCAAATTTATCCCTTTGATTTGGCTATATTACAATAAAACCTTAGCTCTCTGATTGAGTGGCCTGTACATCATTATACTTTAGTTATGTTACACTACATCAATTTATCTTATTTCAATTTTATTATATATTTACTTAATATTAATAATGTAACTTATTGTAAATTATGTTTATTTAATTTGGCAATGTATAGTAATTCTTGAATATGTTAGATAGGCCTAAAATAAACTTAATACAACTTGTCTTAATGAGTCCTATCCAATAAAGATACTAATTTTGATATTTTAAAATATTCTATTTTCTTTGATTATGACAGGTTTTATGAGTCGTTTTGATTTGTTCATTCTTAAATCCTCGAGGATGTTTTAGTTGATCTACTTAGTATCTTGGAATTTATGTTAATTATCTCAAATCCTAAAAAAATTTCTTTTATTTGCTTATAATAATATGTTACTATAAATATCTTTTCATGCGACATTTCATTACTTTGATTTCTATAAATTATGTTAGCTTGGTCTATCTCATTAAGTAACGATATATTTGTAAACAAAATAATAATTTATAGTTATTTTTACTTCTTTAGCATTGCAGTTCTCTGTTATTCCAAATGAAGTCCTATCAGGATGAAATAACATCATTGTGCTAGTCTCAACATGTTTTCCCTAATTAAATATATATATATATATATATATATATATATATATATATTAATTTATATTAATTTATATATTTTTTCATATATTATTAGGTATTTCATTACATACCTTATTAGATGATCGAGGATGTTACGGCCAACGTCCTTACTTTCAAGAATGCATCTTTTGTACAATTTATCTCTTTTTACCATTAATATATATGTATTTAATATAAAAATAGTATTTTTAGTTTTTTTGTGATAATTTACATTTTTAATTCACATTAAATTCGATTGAGGTCTATTAAAACAAAACAAACATCATTGGATTTATTTGGAAGAGCTCTATTTAACTAAAAATCTAATTTTTCTATCTTTTAAGATGTCACAAAAGATCAAATTTTTAACTTGGAATGTAACTTTTGCACGTAATTTGCATCATTTTTTAAAATTTCTATGAGCATTTTGTTAAATTACAAAATAAATATAACACTCACATTGTATGACCATAACATCACCTTAATTTGTTATACTACATTACTCATATTTATCTCATTTTGAATTCTAATTTATGATTTCTTATTATTAAAAAAATAATTTAGACATTTTTATGATTTTTGGATTTATAATTTTATATTTTTGTCGATGAGGTTAGTTTAATACAAAAAAACATCAATAAACTCATCTAAATGAGCTCTATCTAATTAAATATTTCAATTTATTTTTCTAATATATATTATTTTTGAAAATTTTGGTATACTTTGTGAGATATTTTGATACATACAGGATTGGACAGTCATTGATTTTACACTTATTCCAATTAATACCTTTGAATGTAACATTACATAATAATTTATCTATTGTCATGAGATGTTTCACTTTTATTTAGTTATTTCACTAAGTTGCTCTAAATCTCTGCTAATGTGATCTTTACATTGCCTTGATTTGGTTATCTTGAAATTCAACTTATCCTTAATTGGCTTTGGTATATATATATATATATATATATATATATATTTAATATTAAAAATAATAATTTTTTATTATTTAAGTTTGTTTACATAGGTAATTTTTAGCAATTTTCAATGAGGTGTGCTCTTACAAGACAAATGTCATTGAAGTCATATGAATGAACTTTATCAAATTAAAGATTCTTGATTATTTTTAAAATATTTTATTTTTAAGGATTTGGCACACTTTATGAAACATGATGACTTTTCTTGATTTGATGATGGAGGATGATACCGCCAATCCTTTTCATAGCTTGGAATGCAAGTTTCTTCTATAGTTTATCTCATTCCTTCAAATATTTCACTTAGATTTGGTTATATTATAATGAAATAAAAATTCTATTCCTATGGGACAACCATTTTGTTTTCATTTGATTATTACATTGCTTTAATTTATCTCTTTTAACATTGATATGTTTTTACTTTATATAGAAATAATAATTTTTAATTATTTATTCTTATTTATTTTACAAATTTATAGTAATTCAAAATTTGTAGTAATTCAAAAAATTGGCAAGATATATTAGTCATTTTCATTCACACAGTATTTGACGACTGAGGATATTACACTTGTTCTCTTAAGTATCATGTAATGTAACTTGACTACATAATGCATATGACACTTCAAAGCTTTCACTTTGATTTAATTAAATAAATATGCAACTCTAAATCTCCTTCTGTGTGATGTGTACAACACCGATTTTCTCATAGTACATTTATTCAATTTATCATATTTCAGCTTTAATATATATTTTCTTTATATTGAAATAATAATTTCAGATTATTTATGCTTATCTAAATTTTAAATTAGTTGTTATTACAGATAATTCCTAACTATAATGACAAAAATTTTATTATGTCATTTTAATAGGATTTATATAATTAAATACATAATTTTATAATTTTAAATATTTATTTTTTAGAATTTTTTGTAAACTTTATAAAACATTTTGATTTATACTTTATCTAGTATCCAAAATGTTACACTTGATATCCTTATTATCATATGGAATGCAAAATTCTCTTACAATTTAATGTATTTACTCAGAATTTTCTCTTTAACATATATTTTAATGAAACTCAAAGTCTCTTATTTGTGTTTTTCACTTTGGTTGGAATTGGTTATATTATATTATTTCAATTTATCACTGTTCAACTTCTATATATCTATTTTAACTAGTAAAATTATAAATTTTTATTTTTTATGCAAACTTACTCTGCTAATTTGTAGTAATTCTTGATGGGCTTTGATAAAAAAAATACACATTCTTGTACTTATAGCTAATTTAACGATCAAAGACGCTACATTAGATCACATTAAACAGTGGAATGCAACATTTCAATATAATTTACCACATTTCTTCAAAACTTATAATTTGTTTTGGTTATATTATTATGTAACAATAAATCATGCATTGTGTCACCTTCACATACTGATTTGGTTATATTATATTACTTCAATTTTACTAACTTTAGCATTAATAGTAATTTACATAAAATAAAAAGTAAACTTATTGTCATTTATTAATATTTATTTTTTGTAGTTTGAAGTAATTTTAAGAAAAATCAGATTCAAATGAAAACAATGTCATTGAACTCGTTTTGACAAGATTAATTAAAATAAATATTCATATTTAATAAGATAAAATATTTTTATTTTTAGGCTTTTGGAGCACCTAACGAGTTATTGTGTTTTGTACCTAATTTTATGGGAGTGATAGTTACACATGATCTCATTGGCATCTCTAAATGCACTTTTTCTCTACAATTTACCTTGATTCTTTAAAATTTTTGTTTTGATTTAATTTTATTGTGATCGAACTCTAATTCTTCTCAAATGTGACCTTTACATAACATTGATCTAGATATAGTTAATGGTTTCAATTTCACTCATTCTAGTCTTATTATATATTACTTTAGTGTTTAAATAATAATTTGTTACTATTCAAGCTTTTTTAATCTTTAAATTCATAGCTTTGCTACATAACTAGTTTGATTGTATTATATTACTTTTCTTTAATTCATCTTACTTTACTTTTAGTATAGATTTACATAAAATAAAAATAATATCTCTTTAGTATTTTGGTTTAATTATTTTTGGAACTAATAATAAATTTTAAATAGGTATGATGGAGAATTATTAAATGTCATCTGACACTTTTAGATGAGCTCTATCTCATTAATTATACTTTTTTCAATTTTTTTATTTTACCATTTAAGGTCTTCACATAGTTCAAAAGACATCTTGATTCGTTATTGATTTGATTACTTAGGATGTTATGTTGGATCTTTTTATTACATTGGAATATAATTTTCTTGTGTAATTTATCTCATTTCATCAATTTTTTTAAAATTGATTTGGTAATAAAACTATTCACTTTAAATCTCGTCTTTTATGACCGCTACATTTCTTTTATTTGGCTATATTATATCACTTTTATTTTTCATCTTTAAAATATATTTTCTTTATATACAAATAATAATTTAATATTATTTATGCCTATATATTTGAATAATTAATGATAATTTTAAACTATGTCAAACAAAAACATATCAAGTATCATTAGGTTCTCCCGACAAGATTTATGTGTATCAATACCCTTTTTTATATATTTTGTTAAATATTTTATATTCTTGGGGTATTAAGCCCTTTATGAAATCTTTTAATTCACAACAGATTTGATGATCATGGATATCTCACTCGATCTCCTTAATAGCTTGGAATGTAATTTTTTTGTTCTATTTATATCATTTTTTCAAGTTTTGTATTTTTATTGTATTATACTTCTTATTAATACTAAATTTTTTATCATGTGACCTTTACATCACTTTGATTTCATAACATTAAGTCATTTCAAACTATCACATCTCAATTTTAATTTATGTATGCTAACTAATGGAATTATATTTTAATATTATTATTGATTATTTACTTTTTTAATTCATAAGTTTTCCAATAAAGCTCTAATATGGATGACATAATTATAGATGAACTCAACTCAATGTCCTTAATCTAGTTAAATATTTTTTTAATTATTTTATTTTCTTAAGTACTAAAATTTTTTCTTGATTTCTTGATTCATACCTTATTTAATTATTTTAGCTATGTTGTTGTGCTTCAATATATCTTATTTAATTTTTAATATAAACTTCTTTGATATTAAAGCTATAATTTATTATTTTATTAGTTTATAATAATTCTAAATGTAATCCAATGTAGATGAAATAACCCTCTCTATCTAGACATGATTTATCAAATTAAATTTTAATTTCTAAATATATAATTATTTAATGGATTGGGGTTTAGCATATTTATGAAGTTTTGTTTTTTCATACCTAACTTGATGATCAAAGAAGGTATTACTAACCTCATTAACATCTTGGAACGCAACTTTACCATAAAATTATCTCATTCTTTAAATGTTTTTCATTTTCATATTTTTTACTATGTTATTTTAAATCTCCTCATAACTGACTTTTATATCTTTTAATTTTGATATATTACATTCAGTCATATTTTCTCATTTCAACTTTAATAAATATTTTCTAGTTATATACAAAATACTTTATTTTTTAGTTTTTCTAATTTACTTTGGTAATTTGTTGTAGTTACAAATTTGGTCCAATAAAAAAATATTATTAGACACATTTCAATAAGCTATATATAGTAAATTGGCATTATGTTATTTTAAATATTTTATTTTTCAAGGTTTTATCAAGCTTTTTGTGGAATTTTAAAATATACCTAATTTAATGATCAAGAATGCTACACTTGATCTCCTTATTATCATGGAATATAATATTCCCAAACAATCAATCTCACGTATTTAAACATTTTAGTTTTATTTTATTATATTTTTATGTAACTATCAATCTACTATCATATGAGAATTAAATGAACCCAATTTAGTTGTATTACTTTGCTTAAATGATTCTCATTGAAGCTATATAATAAAATATTTATTTTTAAAGTTTGAAAAACTTTACTTAACATTTGCAACTTGTACCAAATCTGAGGTTCGACGATATTACAATTGATCTTCTTATTTTGTTTAGCTGCAATATTAATATACAATTTATCTCTTTCTTGGAAATCCTTTTCTTTCATTTATTCACAATACTTTTAAACTCTAATTCCCATCTTGTGCAATCTTTACATCACTTATATTTGGTAATATTAGAAAGCTTTCATTTATCTTATTTTTTCCAAGGTAAATTCGCTTATATTTGATAATATGATGGTTTAGCATATTACACTCGATCTCTTTGGTATTGTATAATTCAACTTTCCCTTATAATATATCCAAATTATTCATTCCTTTGAATTTGTTATATTATCATGAAACTCTTATTCAACTCTCATATGAGTTGTACATCTCTTTGAGTTGGTTATATTATAATTAATTAATTTTTTTAATTATAGGCTTTCTGAATGAGTTATAATCATTACAAAAAAATACTGTTAAACTCATCTTTATGGGCTGCATCCAACAAAATATTGTTTTTTTAGTTTTTCAAAAAGTTTTATTTTATTGAGTTATTGAATATTTCTACAAAATATTTTTTTAGTATCTTATTTGACTACTAAGGAACCTATAGTCGATCACCTTATTATATTGGAATGCAATGTTTTAGTATAATTTATTATATTTCCTCAAATGTTTCATTTTAATTTTGGTATCTTACCATGAAAATAAAATAATCATCTCGTGTGACCATACATTGCTATAATTTGATTATGTTACATTTTTTAAATTATCTTATTTTAATTCAAATATATGATAATTTAATATTAAATTATTAATTTAATATGTTTTAGTTTTTTACTTTTATATAATATATAAGAAAATTTATAATTTTTTAATTAGTTTTTTGGACATCAGCTCATTTTATGAGACATTTTTGTTTGTAAATTATTTGATGATTGAGATTGTAATAGTTGATCTACTTAATATCTTGGAATTCAACTTTCTCATATAATTTATCTCACTTCCAAAAACGTTTATTGCATTGATTTCCTTGCATTACATATTAATTGCAATTCTTTTCTCATGTGATCTCCATATTACTTTGATTTTGTTATATTACACTACTTTAATTTAAACTTATTAGACTTTAAAATAAAGATTTATTATTTTTTATGCTTATTTTTCTATATATGAGAAGTATTCAAAATAATATCTAATTTTGAAAAAATAAAGTTTATTTGATTATTCTAAGCAAACACTATCCAATTAAATATTTACTATTATATTTTTTTAGTTTTTTATTTTTTATAATTTTGTAACTCTTCACAAGATAATTTTTTAATTACGATATTCAAAGTGATTTGTTAATTTTAGATGAGGTTTGACAAAGAATAAACAAACATCATTGTTCTTGCCTTTAAGTTCCCTATAAATTAAAAATTGATTTTACATTTTAAATTTTACATATTTTGGAGTGTTGCCATTCTTCACGACACATTTTATTCTTGATTTGAAAATAGACATTGCTACACTCAATCTCAATAATATCTTGCTATGTGACTATTTTGTACCATTTATCTCATTTTATCATATTTTTCTTATATTAGACTATAATACTATGACTCTAATATCTCTTCTTAAGTGATTTTGACATTGCTTAGAGTTAGTTATATTATATTACTGAAGTTTATCCCATTTCGACTTGAACATATATTTTGTTGATATTAAAGCAGTAGTTATTATTATTTCAGCTTATTTTCTCTGGTAATTCATAATAATTCACAATTAAATTTGATGGAAATGAAGCAAAGTTGTCAAACTCTTCTCAATGAGCACATTCTATAAAAATATTTTTTTGTTGTTGAATATTTTAATTTTAAAGATTTGACATATTTTATTAGATATAACTATTTGTATGTTATTTGACCCCTGAGAATGTTTAGTATTATTGAATTCATGCTTCCTTATGTTAATCTCAACCTTTAAATTTTTTTAGTTTTCTTTTTTTAAATTTTACTGTGCAAATGAAATCTCCTCTATGGTGAGCTATATGTAACATTGATTTAGTCATATTACATTTCTTCAATTTGTCTTATTTAAGTGTTAATATAATTTTTTAATGTTTAAAAAATAATTGTTATTTGTATATTTGTGTATACATATATATATATATAAACATTAAATTCAAATTTTTTTAAAAAAGATATTTGTTTTATTTTGGCACCTTCTATGAGGCATTCCCATTCTTTAATTAATTGATAATCAAGAAATTAAGAGAAAACAAATAATATTCGACACTTCACTAAACCTTTATAACATTAAATATTTTTTTTTAAGTTCTAAAAAATTTAAGTTTTTAATATTATAGCATTGCTTATAAAATGTTTCAACTTTTAAAAGATTTAATGATCAATGATTCAACACTTGATCTCTTAAGCCTCTTTAAATAAAACTTTCCATTAATGTATATTTCATTTTTTCACATTTTTTATTTATTTATATTACTATGAAACACTAATTATCACATTATGTGACCATCACATGTTTTTCATTTGGTTATTAAACATTGTTATGTTTTATCTTATTTCAACTCTACTATATATTTATTTAATATTTTAATAATAATAACATATTATTTATGGTTGTTTTTTATAGTAATTCATTGTAATTTTAAGAAAGATCTAATTAATGTAAATTTAATTTCCTAGAAACATCACAACATGCTCCATCCAATTAAATGTTTTTTAATATTTCAATATATTTTAGTTTCTGTTATTTTGATGCATATTAAATGATATTTCATTTCATACATAATTTGACTAATGATGCTACACTCAATAAGCTTATTATTTTAGAATGAAAATTTCTAGTGAAATTTTTCTTATTCCTTCAAAGTTTTCCCTTTGATTCATTATATTACAATGAAAAAAAAAAGTTCCTCTCATGTGACTTTAATTTTTATTTTGTTATATTATTTGTCCATAATTTAAAAACTTTTAGCATCATTATAAATTTATTAAATATGAAAATAAGAATTTGTTATTTTTTATGTTTGATTAATTTTGTAATTCATAGTATTTTCGACCAAGGATAATAGAGATGAGATAGATGCTGTATTGGCATGTCCTATTATTTTGGCATGTCTTTAAAGATATTTTTATTTGTTCCTTGTTTGATATTCTCAATGTTAGTGTCTTGGAATGCAACTTTCTCATCATCTGCTTTCTTCAAATGATTTACATTAATTTACCTTTGTTATTTTAACTCTTTAAATCTTGTCTCCAGTGACCTTTACAATGATTTTAGCAATTTATATAATTTTACTTTAATTTATTTCATTTGTGTTTTATATATCCTTATTTAACTTTAAAATAATAATTTATTATTAAATGTTCCTTTTTAAATTTTTTGTAACTCAAAACAAGGTTTAATTTAGATAAACCAAAAGTTATTGAACTAAACTCGATAATTTCTATTAAGTTAAATGTTTAATTTTTACATTTTTGAAATATTTTTTTCTCAGATTTTTTTAAACTTTATGCTTGAGCTTCAAAGAATCATAGAAAATATCTTTCACAAATAATTCATCTCAAATCTATGAATTTTATAATTTGACATTATGATATTAACATATAACTCTAAAGCTTTACTTATATGAACTTTCAATCTCTTAAATTTTTTAATTACTATATATATATATATATATTTAATTAGCACTATAATAATAATAATTTCTTTCATATATAATCATCTATACTTTAATTCCGAATAATTTAGCATTATTTATTTTTAATAAATTTGGAGAATTATAAACATTGCAACGAGGTTTGATTTAGCCAAACAAAAATCATTGGATTTCACTTATCGAGTTCTATCATATTAGGTAATCATTTTTACATTTTTAAAGTATTTTACTACCTAAAGTTTTAGCACATTTTATGATACATTTGTAGTTGTACATCATTTAAACATCAAAGATGCTGTAGTAGAATTTCTTTGTTTCTTCAAATGTAAATTTCTTATACAATTTATCTTATTTCATCACATTATGGTCTCTGTATTGCTTTGATTTAGTTTTATTAAATTACTTCAATTTACCTCATTTTAGTTTTAACATATAAGTGTAAAAAACATTTTTTCATTTATAGTAATTGAATTTTAAAATTTTCAAATATTCAAAATGAGATGTGATCTATATTAGAAAAATCATTATGGTCATCCAGAGCTTTAACATATTGAATAGTGTTTTTAAGATTTTAAAATATTTTTTCTACTTTTCTACCCCTAGGAGATATTTCAAATTATGCAAGTTTCAATGATCTAGAATTTTACATTTAATGTCCTTTGGATCTTGGAATTTAATTTTGTCTTATATTTCATCTCATTTCATCAAATGTTTAACTTTGATTTGGATAACTTGTATTACTTTAAATTTCTTATATTTTTTCTTTCATATATATATATATATATATATATATATATATATATATGTATGTATATAATAAAAAAATAATTTATTTTATTTATTCTTATAGAATTTGTTAACTCGTAATAATTTCTAATTAGGTCCAATCAAGACAAAACAAACATTATTAGTGTCATCTGCAAGACCTTTACCTAACTAAATAACATTTCTAATATTTTTAAATATTTTAATTTTCTAAGATTTTTTGGTATTCTATTGGGAAATTTTTATTCGTACTAGATATTATAGTTGTGGTTATTTTTCTCTATCTCCATAGCATTTTTGAATGAAAATTTATATAACTTATCTAATTTCTAAAAATATTTCCCTTTGAAATGGTTATCTAATTATTAATTTTTAATTCTCACTATGTGTAACTTTTACATCTCTTTGACTTGATTATTTTACAACACTAAGTTTTCTTATTTTGGCTTTCATTTATATTTTCCTTATATTGTAATAATAATTTAAAATAATTTATTTTTTCATAGTGATTCCAATTTGGGTTCATTTGAAACAAAAGGGGCATCATTGGTTATGTCCTAATTAGCTCAAACCTTTTAAATATTTAATTTTTTTGTATTTTTAAATACTTTATTTTGTAGTATTTAGACATGCTTTATAAAAATTCTTTAGTTGTACTTGATTTGATGATTGGGGATGTTATACTTGAACTTCTTAGTATCATAAAATATGGTCTCTCATATAGCTTATTGCAATTCTACTCTTCTATGACCTTTACATTTCTTTAATTTTCTTTTATTACAATGTAAGAATTTATTTTGTTTCAACTTTAACATGTACTTGTTCAATATTATAATAATAATTTTTTATTACTTTTGCTTATCAAATTTTATAATAAATAGAAATTCCAAATGATTGCTAATCGAGGCACAAATGTCTTTGGGCTCATATTGAGGAGCTCTACAACACTAAATATTCGATTTTTTATTTTTTAATTTTTAATGTTTTAGAACGTTTTATAAGCAAATTCTATTTATACCAGATTTCAAAACTGAGGATGTTATACTCAATTTCATTAATTTATTTAATATTTTCATTTATTTTGAATCTATTTTGTTAAATTACTAGGTAACTCTAAATCTCTTATAGTTCTACCCTTAGAATGCCTTCATTTGGTTCTTTTTCATTGCTTAAATTTATTTTTTTTCATTTTTAATGCATATTTACATAATATAAAAGTAATATGTAGTTATTATTTATTCTTATTTATTTTTTATTGGTAGTGTTTTTAAATAAGGTATGTTGGAGATGATAAAATTAACATTGGACTTATCTATATAACCCCAACTAAATAAAAAAAATTAATTTAGATATTTTATTTACTTATGTTTTGTCATGTAGTACAAGATTTTATAATTTGTAATTGAATTAAATATTTTTTATTTTTCTATTTTGTATTTTTAATGTTACATTATTTTATAAATTATCTCATTTCTTTAAATTTTAATCTTAAATTTTGTTATATTATAATAAAACTATAATTCACCTTTTCTGTAACCTTTATATCACTTTGAGTTCACTATTTTAATTTATCTTTTTTATTATATCTCTAGTTAATTTGAAAATAATAATTTGTAATTATTTATATTTTTTTTACTTTTGAAATTCATAGTAATTGAAAACAACATCTCTTAGAGATGCAATAACCTTTGATGGAATCGTCTTAACAAGCTTTATACAGTTAAAAAGGTTTTATTTTTCGAAATATTTTTTCTTTTGTTTTTTTTTATTTTACCTAACTACATTTTATATATTGTAATGCATTTATAATCCAAGACATTAAACTCTAAATGTTAAGCTATTTAGAAAGCAAATTTTCCATACCATATCTCTTTTTCAAATTGTTTTACTTCAATTTCATTATATTACATTATAAAAATATATCTTCTCATGTGTGACCTTTGCATAAAATTGATTTCATTATTTTTCTTTTCATCAATCTATCTCTTTTTAGATTTAACAATTATTCTCTTAACGTCAAAAAAATAGTTTGTTATTATTTATTTTTATTTAGTTTGACGATTTGTAGGAATTCCAAGCAAGATTTAATCAAGATGAAGAAAATGTTGTCGAACTCGACTAGGTGAGTGATAGGCACTTAAATATTTTTTTAATATTATTTAACAAATGAATTTTTACACTTTTAGTATGCCTTATGAAACATTGGTTTAAAAAGGAGATCTAGGGTAACATTCTTGACCATCAAAAAAATTAAATATTTAGAAAATTAAAAAAAATAATTTTTAATAATATAAGATAATTCAAACAAATCTAATGGATTTTTTTCTTTGCATCAATAAGGCCATTTTTCAGAATTGCTAAATTACCAATGTAAATAAGCATTAATATCAAATATTATTATTGTAATATATTTAGGCATTTAATAAAAGTTAAATGAAATAAATTAGAGCAATGTAATATGATAAAATCAAGGATATGTAAAGGTCTCGCAAGAGGAGAATTAGAGTTTCACTATAATTCAACCAAAGTAAAGCATAAATCTTGAATTAATGAGATAAAATAATAGGAAAGTTGCATTCTATATGTAGATTGAGTATAACATTCACTATTATCAAATTATAACTGAATTAGAAAGACTCATGAATGATGCCAAAGCTCTATAAAATAAGCTATCTCAATATACAGGATAATAATTTTTAAATTGCTAAGACATCATTGATATTAGTTTAATGACACTAGTTTCAATTTGATTTGGCCATATTTATGATTACTACAAATTACAGATTGATAAACTACTAATAATTACAAAATATTATGTAGTATTAAGTGAATATATAATCAAGCTAAAACTAGATGAATTTAACTAACATAATATAGCAAAATCAAGTTGTTGCTGGGCAACATGAAATGATATTAAGAGTTACATAATTATCTATGAAATACAAAGCAAAAAATTTAAAGAAATGATATATATTGTATAACAACATTACATTCCAAAAAACTAAGGAAATTGAGTGTGGTAATCTCAATTCTCAAATTAGGAAATGAGTGGATGTATCATGCAAATCATGTGAAAACATCATAACATAATATGTGTAGAATTAAACAAAAGAATATGGAATTCAATAAAGGCTATCTACATGAGTTCAATGATTTTTTTGCAACTTGGTCGACTTCTTTCAACATTTCTTCTAATTATGAAAGTAAATAAGCCAAAAAATTTAATTATTATTTTAATGTTAAATATATATAGATCTTAAAGTTGAAATAACCTAAATTGAAGCTATATATTTTATCAAAATAGTATCGAGTAGTGCTTGTTAAGAGAACATTTATAGTTACATAATAATGTAAGTAAACAAAATTGATGAAATGGAGGAATTTAGGTAAAGTAAAAATCATATGATAAATTAAAGTAATATAATGTAACCATGTCAAAGCAATGTAAAGTTTGCAGAAGAGGAGAATAGGAGTTAAAATTTTGAAAACGAGATAATTTATATGAGAAAGTTATATTCCAAGATACCAATTAGATCAAGTGAATCATCTTTGATGGTCAAAATATGAATGAATGAAAATGTCATATAATGAGAGAGCAAAAACTAAAAAAATAAAATCTTTGTCAATAATATAATAAATTTTTGAATAAAATAAAGAGTCAACAATTATTTCACCTCCAACATATCTTATTTGATAATACTATGAATTATAAAAGAAGATACTCATAAACAAACAAATTATTATTTTAGTATTGAGATAGTATATAATAAAAATAAAATGAAGTATATTTAAGTAGTTAAATGTAAAAAAAATTATAGCAATGTAAATGTTCTATGAGAAGATATTTAGAGTTTAATTCTAATAAAAAAATCATGTTATGAAAAAGATAAATTTTATGTAAATGTTGCATTCCAAGATACTATGAAGATTGAGTATTGCTTTCTTAATCATCTTAAAGATATGAATATTAATGCAATAAAAACTACTAAAATCGTAAAACACAAAAAATTTAAAAATAGGAAAGAATGTCTACCTAAAGAGAGGTCATGAACACATCCAACATCATCTATTTCTTCTAAATTGGACTTAATTTTAATTTATTATGAATTACTAATAAATAAGAATAAAAAATGATAACATTTTTGATATTAGGTAAATATATATTATAAATTAAATATGATAAATTAAAGAAATATAGCATAACCAAATAAAAAACATTTCAAAAAATGAGATAAATTTTATGAGAAAGTTACATTATAAGAAACTCAGGAGATTAAAATAAAGTACAAATCTAAATGTCCTATAATAATTATCTTTACCAATTTTTAACTTGTTTAGAATTATATCAAACTATGAAAGAAAATTAGCATAATAAAAATAAGTTATAATTCTAATGTCAACCAAATATATATTAAGATTGAAATCACATAAGTTAAACCAATGTAATATAACCAAATAAAAAGGTTGTAATGGTCGAAATAGAGATATTTAGAGTTGCATTGTGATGCAATAAAATCTAATTGAAACATCTGAAGTAATGCTTTGATGTTTATTGGAAAGTTGCATTTTTAAGATTTTAGGGAGGTGGATTATAAGATCGGCAATCATCATATCTTGTATGAATAAAAAATTCTAAGAAAGCTTGTTAAAAGCTTACTAAAAAATTAAAATTATAGAATTTGATATTTAATAAGTTGAACCTTGTAAGGAGGACAAGTTTACTGATATTTATTTCATCTTTGTCTCACATCATTTATAATTTTTACAAATTACAAAAGATAATAAGCATAAATTATAATAAATTTTTTACATTTGGTAAATATGTGATAAATATTAAATAAGATAGCTTTATGCAAAATGATACAACCAAATGATAGCAATGTAATGGTGACATGATATGATTATAAAACATTTCATAGTAATATAACAAAAAAAAGTGAAGCTTTTGAAGAAGGCAAATTGTACAAAGAAATTATATTCCATGTTTTTAAGCAAATCTAAAGTAACATCCCATGATCAAATTTGGTACGAATAAAAATATCTATTAAAACATGCCGAAGACATAAAGACATAAAATTTAAAAATTAAAAAATAAATTTTAAAATGGATAATTCTTATTAAGTGGAATTTAGTGACATTTGTTTCATCTCAATTAAAACACTTATGTAATTATTTTTAATTATTAAGACAAATCAGAAAAAATAAAAAAGTTATTATTATAATATTATATATATATATATATATATATATATATATATATATATATATATATATATATATATATATATATATATATATGTTAAACTTGAAATGACTTAAATTAAATCAGTCTAACAAAACAAAATCAAAGTAATGAATGAGAAAGTTTCATTCCAAGATGCTAGAGAGATTGAGTGATAACACCTTTGATTATTGTATATGGTATGAATAGAAAATAATAGTAAAACAAAACGAAATAAAAAAATATAAAAATAAATGTGTAATTTAATAAAAATCTTCTAAGTGTGTTATTAAATCTGTATTTTGTCTACAACAAGCCACATTTTTAATTACTATGAATTATGAAATTAATAAGCAAAATTTTTAAAACATTATTATTTTGGAAATTAAGTGAACAGATATTGATCTTAAATTAACATTTATTAAAAAATATAATGTAATAAAATAAAAACAATATATATTCAAGCAAGAGGAGATTTAGAGTTAGCGATGTAACAAAATCAATGCAAAAATAATTAAAGAAAGAAGATAAATGGTACTACAAAATTTCATTTTGAGGCACTAAAGGGATCGAGTGAAACTTGATCGATATCAAAATAATATAAGAACTAAAATGTCTTGTAGAACATGACAAAATACAAGTAAATAAATATTTAAAAATATTTAAATTAAAATTTAATTAGATAGAGGTCACACGATTGGTGGTTTAATGTAACATAGTAATATAACTAAATCAAACTAAAACAATTCAAGAAATGATTTGAATTGTGCGAAAGAATCGAAATCCAAGAAACTAGGAAGCTTGAGAGTAACATCCATGGCAATTAAATCAAGTAACAATCCAAATATCTGAAAAAACATACCAAAGCCAGAAAAAAGTAAAATATTTAAAGACAAAATGAATATTTGGAGCGATAAAAATTTGAAAAAAATGATATAATTTGTTGGGAAAGATGCATTTTAAGATACAAAATAGATCAAGTGTCATATCGCTAATCATCAAATCAAATATGTATTGAATAGATAAATAATGCATACCAAAACAATTGAAAATAAGAATATTTAAAATTTTAAAATAAATATTTTATTTGATAGAGCAAATCGATACAATTCTAGCGATGTTTGCTTTGTTCTAAATAGATATGATTTCAAATTTTTATGAATTACAAAAATAATTTAGCAAAAATAATGTAAAAATATTGTTATATATATATGAGATAAATTTAAGTATTGTAACATAACAAAAGAACAGTCATGTGTTGGTCACATAAGATGAGATTTATAGTTCCATAGGAGCATTTCTAAATTAAGACAAAACATTCGAAGAAATTTGAAAAATTATATAAAAGTTGCATCACAAAATATTAAGAAGATCGACTGTATTATCTTTGATTGCTAAAATAGTCAAGTATTGAGATTTGTTTAATAAGAAGTTTTCATGTCAATTACCAACTAAAATAAGAAAATATAATTAAAAAATTACTTTTTTAATTTAGAATAAATGTATATTAAAGGTAAAGTGAGGTAAATTTAAAAAATGTTAATGAAGTAGATGCCCGGTGACTTTTGCATCGCTGGTATGATTTATAACATACTTAGTTTTTACATAATTTGATGATCTAGGATGTTCCCTTGATCTGCTAGTCTCTTCTAATATAACTTCCCAGTATAATTTATCTTATTTCATAAAATGTTTCACTTTAGTATTAATATATTACTATGAAATTGCTATTCTTCTCTTGTGTTGCATTTACATTGTATTAATTTAATTATATTCCAACTAAATTATATATTTACTTTATATTAAGATAATAATTTCCAATATTTTTACATTTTTGTAATTGATAGTAATTCTGATCGAGGATCGATCTAATCAAAACAAATGCCTTTAGACTCGTTTTGATGCCTAGTATGCAATTATATATTTATTTTTATATTTCAAAATATTTTATTTGATAAGATGTTATCATATTTTAGGAGATGTTTAAAGAAAATTGATTTGAAGGTTGAGGATGTTGCATTCGATCACATACGTATCATAGAATAGAACTCTTTTACACAATTTAACTATTGTTTCCAATTTTCTCACTTTAATTTGGTTATATTATAATATTACACCAAATATCCTCTCATATGAACCTTATATTTTTTTGATTTAGATTTATTATCATTGTTAAATATATCTATTTTGAGTTTTAGGGTTAATTAAATTATTTTTAATTTATATATTTTTATTTATCCATATATTTTATGAAAAGGCAAAATGTAAAAATAACTACTTTGTTGGACTCATCTTGATGAGATATATCCAACTAAATATTCATGTTTTTATTTGTTTCCATATTTTATTTAATCGGGTTTTGGCATGCTTATAGCGTTTCAAATTTGTACATGATTTAGAGAAATTGTGTTTTTAAAGTGAATCACCAAATAAGTTAGGAATGCAAATTGTTCACACAATTTATCTCATGCCTTTAAAAGTTTTTCTTTTATTTGATAATATTTCCATGTAACTCAAAATCTTTACACATGTATCCTTTATATTACCTTGATTTTGTTATATAACATTACTTCAATACACCAACTTAGCTATAATATTTATTTAATTAATATTAAAAATAATAATTTATTAATTTTTATAACATAACTTTGATTAGGTTGTATATCCTCAAAACTTTAATTCTCTTCACATGTGTGACCTTTACATAATTTTTAATTAGCTATATTACAAATTTATTATTATTTAATCTTATTTACTTTCAAATTTGTAGTTATTGCAAATGATTTCAAATTAAGGTTACACAAACTTTTTAGAATTGTCTTAGTAATCCCCATCTGATTAGGTAAGTATTTATACTATTAATTATTTTATGTTTTAGAATGTTTGCATGTCTTATGAGACACCTAAAATTACGCCTAATTTAATGATCGAGAATATTACAATACATCCCCTTAAGATCTTGTAATGTATGCTTATTGTATAATTTATTTGTCTTCACATTTTTAGTTTTGTTTTCATAATGTTCTTGTGAGTCTCTAAATCTTCGCTCATGTGACCAATAAATCACTCAAGTTTTGTGATATTACGGTGCTTCAATTTGTTTCCTTTCTTCTTTAACATATATTTACTTATTATTGAAATAATATTTTGTTATTTTCATGCAGATTTACAACAATAGTTTTTATAACTTATAGATGAGCTTTGATCAAGATGAAAGGAATATCATTTTCAGAGATTATTTGATAACTACGAATGCCACACTTCAAATCTTTAGTATCATGGAATGAAAACTTTTTATACAATTTTCTAAATTATTTATATTCTCTTTAATTTAGTGATATTAGAATGCACCTAGACCTCCTCTCATGTGACCATTACATCACCTTGAATTTGTTATATTACGTTATTTTCTATGATTATTTCCTTTGGAATGTATAAACAATTCTAACGGAGTTCTTATCAAGATGGAACTAATCTTGTTTGCCTCATCTTGATTATTTTTATACATTCAAATATTATTTTTTATATTTTTGAATATATTATTTTATTTATTTTTTTGTTATTTTATAAATTTTTTTTATTTAACCATAATTTGATTGTTGAGAATATTACACTTGACTTAGTATTTTGGAATTTGACTTTCCTTTTGATTTATCTCACTTTTTGAACTTTTTTGCTTCGAATTTAATGTAAGATCTCTTCTCATTTAAACCTTAACTAACTTTTATTTGCATATGTTACATTTTTTACATATGCTTACTAACTTTAGTAATTAGTTGTAACTCCAAACAAGGTGTGATGTTTCGAACACAATGTTGTTGAACTCATCACGACGAGCTCTAAGAAATTAAATATTCATTTTAATTTCTCAATGTTATATTTATTATTGACTTGGTATTCCTTTCAAGACATTTTATTCATACCAAATTTGATGATCCATGATGTTTACAATCGATGTTCTTAGTATAATTGAAAAGAACTTTTTGTTACAACAATTATTAATTTTGCTTTTATTTGTGTTATATTACATTGTAATAATAGATCTCCTTTGATGTGACATTTGAATTTCTTTGATTTAGTTAAGTTACACCTTTTTTATGTTTATTATCTTGGTAATTCTGAATAAAATAAAATAGGTAACAATTTAGATGAAAAATACATCATTGTATTTCTCTTGACAAGCTCTATCAACTTAAGTATTTATTTTTATATTTTAAATTTTTCTTTTCTATATTTCAACAAACTTATACGTAATTCGTTGGTTGATGATGTGATAGTTTTTCTCTTTCTTATGTTAGAATGCAATTGGTTTTGTTTAATTTATCTTATTTCATTAAATACTTTTTTGTTAATTAAGTCATATTATTATGTAATTCTAAATTTTTTATCGTGTGACATTTACTTCACCTTGTTCTAGAAATTTTATGTTAACTCAAATTTTCCTTTAATAAATATTTATTTTACAACAAAAGAACTATAATTTATTATTATTCATGCTTATTTATTAGTGATTAACTAAATTTCCAAGCAAGGTCAAATGAAGATTGAACAAATGTAACTGGGCTTCCCTTGATGTGCTAAATAATGCATTAATTTTTTAAATTTCTAAAAGTTTTGTTTTCTATTGTTTTGATATACATTTCAAGGTAGTTTGATTTGCACTGGATTTCATGATCTTGTTACACATGATGACCTCGATATGTTAGAATGCGGCTTCTCTATATAATTTATCTTACATCTTTAAATATTTTAGTTCGATTTTGCTACATTAAAGTGTAACTCTTAATTTACTCTCATGCCACCACTAAATCACTTTCATTTGCTTAAATTACCTTGATTGAATTTATGTAATTTTAGCTTTAATATATACATGATATTAAAATAATAATTTCATAAATTAATGACAATTTGATTTAAAAATTCATGGATATTCTATATGATGACTATATACAATTAAGTATCTTGTATTTTTTTGAATATTTCTTTTTCTAATATTTGAGCATGTATCTTGACTTATTTTTATTATCACATAATTTGGTAATCAACAATGTTAGATTCGATCACCTTAGCATTTTGGAATACAGTTTTTTCGAAGGATGTAATTCTTTTCTTTAAATGTTTTACTTTATTCAGTTATACTACTATGTAACTCTAAATCTCCTCTTGTGTGACGTTTATATAGGTTGATTTATTTTGTAAATTATAATAACTATAAATAATGGTTGATAATGATAAAATAAGCATTGTCATAATCTTCTTAGTGATGTCTACTCAATTATAAATTAATTTTATGTCTTAAATATTTTATTTTCTCACATTGGTGTTTCTATTGCTAGCAATTTTGACATGTATTTGATTTGATGATTGAGGATGTTACACCTGCTCTCCTTAGTATGTTAGAATGCTAATGTTTCAAGTAATTTATCTTAATTCTTCAAATATATTTTTTGAATTGGTAATAATGCAATATAATTAAAAATCTACTCTTTTTCACTTTTAGGTCACTTTGAGTTTTTCATATTACATTTTTTTATTCTTATTTACTTAAATAATTTTGTGTAATTCAAAGTGAGTATGATCATGAAAAAAAATGTTAATGGACTCATCTTAATGAGCTCTATGCTACTTAATTGTTTTTACATTTATATTTTAATTTTTTATGGTTTTGTTATACTTTATGTTTAGTTTAAATTCATATCTTTTCAAATGAGTTAGGACTTTTCATTTCATCTCTTATGTATTTTGGAGTGCAACTTTTCATATAATTATTTTCATTTGCTTAATGTTTTCTTTTTTTATTATATTACTATATAATTATAAATCTCTTCTTCTATGGGCTTTACACTACCTCGAATTGGTCATATTATGTTACTTCAATTTATCTCACTTTTAGATTTAATACATGTTTTATTAATATTGAAATAATTATTTACTATTACTTATTTTGTAATTTGTAGTAATTCTAAATGATATTCACTCAAATGGAACCAAAACTATTGGATGCGTCTCAATGAGCTCTATCAAACATAATATTTTTTATTTTTTTAAAAATTCTAATTCTCTTATATTTATGAATTATTTAAGAGTTATTTTTATTTGTCTCTAATTTTTTTTTCAAGGATGCTATACTCAATCTACTTGATATCTTGGAATGCAATATTTTCATACAATTTATCTCATTTTTTTTTTATTTTTTACTTTGATTTTCTTATAGCATAAAGAAACTCTAAATTTCCTCTTTTATGACTACTACACAACTTTGGATGGTATACTAAACATCTCATCAATTCATCTCATTTTAACATTAATATATAATTATAAATTTCCAAATTAAACTTGATACAAATGAAACAAATGTCATTCGACATGTATTGATGAACTCAATATAATTATTTACTCATTTTTCTATTTTTAAATGTTTTACCTTCTGAAATTTTGCGTTTTTTTCTAAGGAATTTTTACTCATACCTAATTTGGCAATCAAATATGTATGACTTAATCTCCTCGATGCTATTTGTGCAACTTGTACAATTTATTTCAATCTTTAAAATTTTTTTGATTAATTTTGATATATTACAATGTAACTCTAAATCTTGTCTCTTGTGAAATTTATATCCATTCAATTTGGTTAGTTTAGATTCCTTTCATTTATTTCTATTATGGTTTGATATCGATCTACATTACATTTCAATGATACTTTACTACTATTTATGCTTCCTTATTCTTATAATTCATAATAGTTATTAACAATGTTATGGTTGAAACAAAACAAGCATTGTTGTGCCTGACTTGATGAACTATATAAAATTAGATAAGAAATTTTATAATTCTAAATTTTTTAGATTTTGACATAGTTTAGGTGGCATTTTGATTTTTACCTTATTTTGATGGGTAAGGTTTTATTCCCAATCTCCTTAGTATTTTGCATTGTAACTTTTTTTATAATTTTTATAAAGTTTTTTAGTTTTTTTGGTTATATTAATATGTAATTCTAAACCTATACTTTTGTGACTTATACATCACTTTGATTTTCTTATATTATGTTGCTTTAATTTATATTATTATATCTTTAATAGATATTTACTTCAAATTAAAAATAATGTTTAATATTTTCATTTCTTATTTAATTTTGTAATTCTGACAAATTTTGGATAATATCTAATCTAGATGACAAAAATTCATCAAACTCTTCTTAGTGAGTTATGTTAAAAAATATTGAGATATGTATTTCGAGATATATTTTTCTCTAAATTTTCCATTTTTTTTAAATAAATTCATTTGGCTCATGATTTGATGATCGAGGATGCCAAACTAGATCTCAATATTTTTTTGGAATTCATTTTTTTGTAATTTAAACTAACTCCCAATAAACACAAATCAAGATGATGCAAACATCATTAGACTCATGTTTACAAACTCTACCCAACGAAATACTCATTTTTTATAATTTTAAATAATTTATTTTATGCTTTTGGAAATATTTACTAGTCATTTTGTTTTTCAATCAGAATTGATGAATGGGCTTATAACACTCGAACTCCATAATATCGTGGAATGCAATATCATGTGCAATTTATGTAACTTTCTAAAATATTTTGTATTAATTTAGATATAATACTATGAAACGTTCCATTATAATTTATAAGTTATATTCGTTCAATTTATCTCATATTTGCACTAACAACTATTTACTTACTATTAAATAAATAAAATTTTCTTATTTTATGGTTTTATTTTTGCAATTCATAATTATTCCAAAGGAGGTGTAATCAAGATGTGACACAAAATGTTTTGCTTGTATATACTTTCTTAATGAAACTAAACATATTTATATTTCTAAATATTTTATTAACTAGGGTATTGGTACATTTTATGAGTCATTTCAATTCATAGTTCATGTGGTGCTCTTGTGTTTGCTCTTGATCTTATTGTTGTCCTAGAATGAAACTCTTTCATTTCATTTATCTCACATCTTTAAATGTTTTTTGTTATTTTGTTATGAATTACTAACTATAATTTGTGTGATCTTTACATCACTTATATTTTCTTATATTATATTATCTCAATTTATCTCATCACAAATTTGTTATATATTTATTTTTTCTAAATTAATAATTTAGCATTGTTTTTACTTCTTTATTCATAGCTCACAAATGATCCAAAAGATGTTTAATCAAGATGAAAAATGTATTGTCAAGCTCATTTCTTTAAGATCTATCCAATTAAGTTTTTCATTTTATATTTTTAAATATTTTTTTCTTGTGGTTTTTAACACACTTGATGAGCCATTTTTATTAATAACTCCCTTGATCATCGTGGACATTGCCCTTAATGTCCTTAGTATCTTTAAATGCAACCTTTTATTATAATTTATCTAATTTTTCAAAATTGTTGTCTTCTTTTAGTGATATTACTTTTAAACTCTAACTCTCACTTTGCAAGAATTGCATCCCTTTGAAATGGTTATATTTAAACACTTTAATTTATCCCTTTTTAGCTTTAATATATATATTTACATAAATTGAAAAAACTATTTTTTATTATTTTAGTTTACTTATTTTGGTAATTTGTAGTAATTTCAAATGATGTCAAATTAAGATGAAGCAAAGGTCATTAACTTGTATTAATGAGCTCAATATAATTAAATATTTATTTTTATATTTCTAATAGTTTAATTTTCTAGAGTTCTAAAATATATTAAGAAGCATTTTGATTTAAACGTGATTTGTTTAAGTTATAATTTATATCTAAATCTTCTCTTATGTGACTTATACAACACTTTGATTTTGTTTTATTACCATATTATTTGCACTTATTTTCTTATAACAATTTGTAATAATTGTAAACAATGTTTGATCACGATGAAAAAAAAATTACTAGACTATTTTAATACTCTTTTAAATCAAATATTCAATTCATATTTTTTAAATATTATTTTTTATGATGTTTACACTTCTTATGAGGAATGTTAACTCGTACCTTATTTGATGGTTGATGTAGTAATGCTTTATCACTTTGGTACCTATGTTTGCAACATGTTAATATAATTTATTTAATCTCTTCAAATGTTTTATTTTGATTGGTTATATTAAATTCTTTTAGTTTATCATACTTTAGCTTTAATATCTATTTTCTTAGTATTAAATGGTAATTTATTATTTTTCCCGTGTTTACCTTAGTTATTAACAATAACAGCGAATACCTAATCGAAAAAACATAAATACCATGGTGCTCATGTGAACTCACAATACAATAAATATTCATTTTTATAACAGTAAATATTTTAATTTCAAAGTTTTGGCATATTTTATGAGTCATTTTAGCTTAGATCATATTTAATGATTGAGGTTGCTATGCTTGATCTCCTTAAAAATTTTTGATGCATTCTTTTCATGTAATTTTTCTCACTTCTATAAATATTATTATTTTATTTTATTATATTACTATGTAACTCTAAATCTCCACCCATGTAACCTTTACATTGCTTTGATTTAGTAATCTATCACAACTTCCACTTATTTAATTTCAACAAGAATAAAATTTAGTTAATGTTGAAATACTAATTTATTATAAGTTATGCTAATTTACTTTAGTAATTTGAAATAATTCCAAATGTGGGGTAATTGAGACAAAAAAAACAACATCAAACTCATCTTGAAAAGTTCTACCAAATAAATTATCAGTTTTACTTTTTTAAATACTTTATTTTCTACTATTTATGCATGATTTAAGAGTTATTTCGATTTGTTCCTAAATTTTTTACTGAGGACATTGTAGTAGATTTTCTTAGTATCTTTGAATGTAATTAAATATTCTGTTTTATATTTGTTAAAATCATATTTTTTGGGTTTTCAAATTATTAACTGGGTATATCCTTTTGTGCTTTATCTTAGCATAAAAAATAGTGCACTACATGTTTCTGTAATTGCAACTTCCTTGTATGATTTATTTCATTCTTCACACTTTCTAGTTTGACTTATTTAAATTGCTAAGAAATATCTAATTGTCCACTCATGTGACCATTAACTCACTTTGATCTAGTTGTACCTTTTGCTTTAATTTACTTTATTTTTACTTTATCATATATTTTCAAAACATTGAAAAATTAATTTGTTATTATTTTATTTATTTGTTATTGCAATTTATAGTAACTCAAAATATGACACAATCAAGAAAAATAAAATATTGTTCAAGTCTTAAAAAATAATGCATAATTAAATATTAATTATTTTACTTTTAAACATTTTATTTTCTATTATTTTGGCAAGTTTTATGAGAAATTTTGATTTATACTAGATTTAACAATCAATTGTGTCATACTATACCTCTATAGTACTTTGGAATATAACCTTGTTGTATAGTTCATCTAAATCATTCCAAATTATTTTCTTTTACTTAGTTATATTATTATAAAACTATAATCCTTATATCATGTGACATTATGCATCACTTTGAAACTGCTATAAAACAAAGCTTCAATTTATCTTTTTTTACTAAAATATATATTTACAAAATATCAAAAATTGATTTAATATTATTTAGGGTCATTTGCCTTAGTAATTCATGGTATCTCATATTGAAGTTTGATCAAGACAAATCAAATGCCATTGGTCTTCTCTGAATGAGATATATCAAACTATCAATTATTCACATCAACATTTTTGAAATATTTTATCCTCTATATATTTGGAAGAATTTATGAGCTTTTTTTTCTACATGACAAAATGATTGAGATATGTTTCAATAAATCTCGTAAGCATCTTGGATGTAACTTTGCCATACAATTTATTTCATCTCAATATCTTTGCTTTTTTATTGTAATTATAAATCTATTCTCATCTGAACTTGTCATCTTCTTAATTCTTTCCAATTACTATTTAAATCAGACAAAGAAATATAATCATTTCAATGTGATGTAAAAGTTATTTATGAGTCGAATTATAGTTTCATAGTAATTGTCCAAATCAAAGTAAAAAAATTTGGAAAAAAGAATAGTTTTTTTTGAAATTTGCATTCCAAGATATTAAGGAGACCATTTATAACATATCTCATGATGTATGCTAAAACACAGGCAAAAAGACTTTCAAAATATAAAAATGAATAACTAATTATTTAAAGGTCTTCAAGATATGTTAAACATCTTTTGTTTCATCTCCATATTATATTACTAGAATTCTTCTTAATTATCAATGTTGAAAAGCATATATAATAAGAAAATTTTATTTTATTGTTAAATTAATATTTATTGAAGCTTAGATAAGACAAATTGAAATAACGAAATATTATAAAAAAGAAGTGATGTAATGATCACATGAGAAGTCATCAAAAGTTCCAGAGAAATATAGGTAAATCAATGTTAAAAATTTGAAGAAGAGAGATAAATTGTGTCAAAAAATTATCATTCAAAGATGCTAAAGAGATTAGGTGTAAAATCTTTGACCATTAAATTAGGTATGAAAAAAAATTGAATAATAATAACAATAAATTACTATTTTAAATTCGATCGTGCTCATCAAAATTTGTATAACGATGTTCACTTTAACATTATGTGACCTTTTTTAAATTACTAAGAATTATCAAAACAAATAACAATAATAAATATAAATTATTATTTTTAATTACCAAGAAAATATGTATTAGTGCTAAAATGAGATAAATTGATGCAATGTAAAAAAATTAACAAAGTGATATAGAAGACATTGGGGTGGACAATTATAGTTTCAAAGTAATAGAAACAACTGAAGGCCAAACATTTAAAGAGGTAAGATAAATATTATATGAATGTTATACTCCAATAAACTAGGGAGTCCTATGTAAAATTTGTTATCAAAAAATGTGTGCCTTATCAAAATGTCTAATAAATCCTACTAAAAAAAAGAAAATAAAATATTTAAAATGTGGAAATGAATATTTAATAAGATAGAGGCTATCATGAGTTATCCAATAGTGTTTATTTAACCTTAAATGAACCCTTTTGGAATTACTACAAATTATCAAAGTAAGAAGTCATAAATAAAAATACAATTACTATTTTAGGAATAAGTAAATACATATAAAAACTAAATTGAGATAAATTAAAGTAGTGTAGTATAACATAATCAAAGTGATGTAAATATCACATTATGGGAGAAAAAGTGTTTCATAGTGATCTAACAAAATGAAAGAAAAATCTTTTGAGAAATAAGCTAAATGTATAAGAAAATGGTATCGAAAGATACCAAGATCTTCAAGTGTAATGCCTCAATCCTCAAATTTCATATAAAATAAAATGACTATATAGTATACAAAAATATTAAAAATAATAATAATTAAAAATACTAAATTGATTATTTACATAGATAAGGTTGATTAAGATAAGCCCAATGATTTTTGTTTTGTCTCTATTAGCACTTGTTTAGAGTTTTTGAAATACCAAACTAAATAATCATAACTGAAATAAATCAATTGTTAATATTAAGTGTATATATTAAATTTGAAATAATAAATAATTGATGAAATGTAACAAAACTGAGCAAAAACATGGAATGTTTTGAAAAAGAAGAATAATAGTTTCATAGTAATATAGCCAAAGAACTGCACAAAACTTTGAGAAATGAGATAAATTATGCATGAAAGTTTGATTACAAGTTATTATGGAGATCAAGTGCAGATTTCTTGATCATCAAATCATGCAAGATTTGATTGTCATATAATGCATTGCTAAATGATAGGAAATGAAATATTTTAAAATTTAAAAATGAATATTTTGTAAGATAAAACTCATGAACTATATCTAATGACATTTTTCTCATTTTAATCATAAATCATTTGAAATTACTATGATGCATCAAATTAAATAAGAATAAATATTGAAAAAATAAAATTGAAAAATTAAGTAAATTTATATTAAAATAAAAATAAGATTAATTGAAATAACATAATATGAGAAAATAAAAGTCTTTTAAATGTCACATGAAAGAACATTTTGAGGTATGTAGATAGATAATTAAATAAAAGTTATTTAATGGTGACAACAAAAAAGGTTTAGAGTTACATAAAAATATAATCAGATCAAAGTAATAATTTTGAAGAAATAAGATAAATTACATGTGAAAGTTACATTCCATAATACTGTGGAAATCATGCATAGCATCATGATTCATCAAACTAGAAATAAATTGAGTGTCATGGAGATCATGCACAAATTTTAAGAAATAAATTATTCAAATAATATAAAAAATAATTAATTGGATAGAGCTTGTTGAGACAAGTCCAATGATTATTGTCTTCACTTATTAAACAAACACAATGTAGTGTAAGCAAATAATAGTGATTTAAATAGAACACACTAAGAGACTTATAGTTGCATAGTAATATAACCAAATAAATGAAACTTTGAAGAAATAAGATAAAGTATACATTAATTTTGCATTCCATGATACTAAAGAGATCGAGTATGACATCTTTATTAGTTAAATTTGGTATCATTTGAAATTTCTCAGAAATCATGAAAAAAATGCTAGAAAGTAAAAAAATTTAAATTATAAAAATAAACATTTAATATGATAAGGCACATTAAGATGGGTCAATTATGTATATTTCATCTCCATCGAACATCATTTAGAACAACTATGCATCAAAAGAGTAAACTAGAATTAATAATTATAAATTGCAGCTTAGTATTATGTAAACATATACAAAAGATGAAACAAGATAAATTGAAGAGTTATAATATAATTTAATCAAACTAAAATAATTATAAAAAAAAAAGAAGAATTAAATTTTCTTAGTATTATATTCAATTCAAGTGAAACCGATGAGGAAAACAGTAAAATTCCTCCATATGGTTTCTTTCGAAGATGTTTAGGGAATTGATTGTAGCATCCTCGATCATTAAATTAAGCACGAATATAATTGTCTGGTAAAGCATCTTAAACGAATAAAAAACATTTTAAAATTATTGAAAATAATATTTACTTCAAAAAACTTTCAAAAGAAGTCTATCAATGTTTTTTCATAAGATCAGGCCTGGTTCAGAATTACTACAAATTTTAAAATTTAAATTACCTTAAATATTAATAAAAATATTATTTTAAAATTAAGTAGATAAATATTAAAGGTAAAAATAATTTAAACGGAAGAGTTGTATTACTATAAAATCAAAGCAATGTAAAGAATATACAAGAAGAGAATTAGTGCTCATCATAAGGTAACAGCATTAAAAATAATGAAAAGAAATAAAATAAATTATATGAGAAAGATGATTTCCAAGATACCAAGGAGATCAATGGTAACATTCTCAATGTCGAATTAGATATAAATTGTAATTAATCATATAACATGACAAAAAACGAAAATAAAATATTTAGAAATATTAAAAAAACTTTTAATTTGGTGGAGCTCATAAAGAAGAGTCTAATGATATTTGTTTTGTCTCGATCAGACCTCAATTGGAAATAATGCGAATGACAAAATAAATTAGAGTTAATAATTATAAACTGTTATCTTAGTAATATTTGACATATATAGATGTTGAATTGAGCTAAATTAAGAAAATATAATATAACCAAATCAAAGGCATGTAATAGTCACAATAGAGGAGAAATGGACTTTCTTTGTACTATAACTAAATTAATATAAAAAATTTAGATAATATAAAATTTTCATATGAAACTTACCAAACCTTTACAAAATATAATATTTGAAGATATTAAAATGAATATTTAATTAGAAAGAGGTTATTAAGAGAGCTCAAATAACATTCTTTTCATGTTAATCGAACATTCTTTGGAATTACAAAAATAATTACAAAATAAAATAGACATAAATAATAAATTAATATTATTTTAATATTAACTAAATATATATTAGGGCTAAATTAACAATAGTTGAAGCAATGTTTACGATGAATCAAACTAATGTAAAGGTCACATAAGAGGAAAAGTTGAGTTTTGAAATAATATAAAAAAATGAAAGTGCAAAATTAAGAGACAAGATAAATTATATGAGAAATTTTATCCAAAGATATTAATGATATTGAGTACAGCACCTTAAACCATTCAATCAGGTATAAATCAAATTAACCTATAGAGCATTACCAAAGCTTCAAAAACTATATATTCAAAAAAATAAAAATTAACATATAAATAGATAAAGCTTATAGAGATGAGTCTAATGATGTTCTTTTCATCTTAACTAGATCTCATTTAGAATTATTATGAAAAAAAAATTAAATAAGAATAATTAGAAATAAATAATAATTTTAGTGCTAAGAAAACATATATTAAAGCTAAAATCAGGCCATATGATATGACCAAATATAAGTGTTGTAAAAGTCATGAGATAACATATTTTTAGGTACTTAGTAATATAAACAAATTAAAAAAATTGAATAAAACAAGACAGATTGTACGAAGAAATTATATTCAAAAATATTTTGATGATGAACAACAAAATCATTGATTAACACCTCTCAAAATAACAAAAAAATTTAAAAATACAAAAAATTAAGTTTTAATTATATAGAGCTTGCCGATGAGTTTAAAGAAGTTTTAATTATACACACTTAACTTTGAAGTTAAATGAATTGAAATAATATAATATAACCAAATAAAAACATGGAATGGTTAGACTAGTGTGGGAAAATTGTGTCAAAGTGACATATCCAATCAAAGCAAAACTTTGGAGACATGAGATAAATTGTATGAGGAAATTACATTCGAAGATATTTAGAGAATCGAGCGTAAAATGTTTGATCATCAAATCATATAGGTATTAAATGATCATTAATCACGCATAAATTATACGGAATACGATATTTAAAAATTTAAAAATAAATATTTAATTTGATGAAGTTTATTGAGATAACTCCATTGAAATTTCTTTCCACTCAATGAGACAATGTCTAGAAATACTACAACGTAACATGAGAATAAGATAAATATCAAAAAAAATAATTATTTAATATTAAGTAAATATATATTAAAGTTGAAATGAGATTTTGTGGTAATATACTATAACCAAATAAAAGTGATTTAAAGGTCAAATGGGAGGAAATTTTGAATTACATAGTAATATAATTAAATTAAAGGGAAAACTATGAAGGATGTGGTACATTATTAATAAAAGTTATGGTACACAACACTAAAGAAATCAAATGTAACATCTTAAATCATAAAATGAAGTACAAATTGAATCCTCTCATAAAGTATACAAAAATCTTGGAAAAGAACTTATTAAAAATTACAAAAATGAATGCTTTATTGGGTATGTCTCAACTTGATGAGTGCTATAATATTTATTAAAACTTGATTAAACCTCATTTAGAATTGTGAAGAATTACTGAAATAAATAATTATAAATTATTTTTTAAGTTTATGTAAAATAATTTTTGGCTTAACTTACATGAATTGAAAAAATGCAACATAACTAAAGCAAAATAATGTAAAGGTCATAAGAGAGAAAATTAGTGGCTCAAAGCATTATAACCAAATAAAAGTGAAACATTTGGAAAAATTAGATAAATTTTTGTAACAAATTGCTTTTGAAGACACTAAGAACATAAATTCACATAAGAATAGAGTTTCTGTTTCAAATTAATATGACTAAATCATTGCAAAATATTTGAACAATTTAGATAAATTAAATGAGAAAATTGTATTCTAAAACACTAAGGAGATAGAAAGTAACATACTCTATCATCAAATCAGATATTAATCCTTAACTAATTAGAATTCTTGAAAATATAAAAAAATAATTTTTTTTCGAAGTTGTTGAAGTAACTCTAACAACTCTTTATTTTAATGAGAACTCATTTAGAATTAATATGAATTGCCATTTTAAATATGCAAAATTATAATTCTATTAAAAGTTTAATATTAACTAAAACATACAAAAATAAAATGAGACAAGTTGATGCAAAGTAATAAAACAAAATCGAAAAAATGTGAAGGTAATTAATGATGAGTTCAAAATTTAAATAACAAGGTAATCAAATGAAAGTGAAAAATGGAAAAAAACATAATATTAATTAGGAAGAACATAAAAATTCTAGGATATTAACAAGGTCGAGGGTGATATCTTCGATCACCAAATTAGGTATGAATTGAATTATCGCATAGAAAAAGACAAAGCTCTAGAGAAAAAATTATTTAAAAAATAACAAAATGAATTTTCATTAGATGGAGCATATTGGGTCATGGCCAATGAAATTTTTTTGATCTCAAACTCACTTCTTCAAGAATCACTACAAAATGCTTATTTAATAATGCATAATCATTAAAATAATTTTTTTAATATTTAAAAAATATATATTGAAGTTGAAATGACATAAGTTGAAGTAATATATTATAACCAAACCAAAGTGATGTAAATGTCACAACATAAGAGAGTTAAATAAAATAAGAGAAATAATTGAAGAAATATGATGATGATATAGGAATGTTGGATTCAAAGATTTTGAGGTGGCTAAGTGTAACATCCTCTATTATGTTTTGTAATGCATGCCAAAAATATAAGAAAATAAAATATTTCAACATATAAGAATGAATATTGAATTCAATAGAGCTTATTGTGATAAGTGCAATGATGTTTAGTCTTAATCAAACCTCCTTTGGAAAATGATGTATGAAATTAAAGAAGCATAAATATTACTAATCTTTTTTCATATTAAATAAATATATATATTAAAATTAAAATTTGATAAATGGACATGATATAATAATTTCAAATCAAGGAGATACAAATGTCATAGGAGAGAAAATCTAAAGTTGTTAATATAACCAAATGAAAGTAAAACATCTAAAGAAAAGAGCAAAATATCAAAGATAATTTGTATACAAAGATGCTAAATAGATGAGTGTGACATACTCAATTGTTAAATAAAGTGCAAATAAAAACCTCTCATAAATCTTACCAAAAACCTAAAAAAGTTATTTCAAAAAATAAAAATAAATATTTAATTTAATAGAGCTCATCAAGATAACTGTAATGGAATTATTTTTGTCGTGATCAGATATTTTCAAGAATTACTAGAAATTACAAATTCAAAAAGCCATAAATAATAAAAAAATATTATTTTAATAATATTAAACTATGTAGTAAAGCTAAAATAAGATTAATTAAGGCAATATGTGATAAGTAAATCAAATTAATTAAAAAGTTATATGAGAGTACGATGTTTTATAACATAAAAAAATCAGAACAGAAAAATTGTCAAGAAATGATATTAACTATACATGACAGTTGTATTCTAGAAAGGTAATGAGTTTGAGTGTGACATCTTTTATAATCAAATAATAGATGATGTAAAATGTATTATATTGCACACTAAAGCAAAAGATAATGAAATATGTAAAAATTTTAAAAATTAAATATTCAAAATGATAACACTCATCTAAATGCATCAGTAGAGCTAACCTCATCTTGACTGACATCATTAGGAATAACTAAAAGTTACAAAATTAAACAAACATAAATAATGATAAATTAATATATTAACATTAAGTGAATATATTTTAAAATTGAAATGAGATAAATTTAAATAAGTTAATAAAACAAAATCAAAGTTAATTAAAAGTCTCACGAGAAAAGAATAAGGTTTTCATAGAAATATAATAAAAAGAAAGAGAAAACATTTATGAAATGACAAATTATATGGTAAGGTTGCAATTATTGATGGTAAGGAGATCAAGTATGATATCTTCATTCATCAGATCAAGTATGAATTGAAATATCTCCTAAAATATGCTCAAACCTTACAAAAGAAAATATTTAAAATATAAAAAATTAATATTTATTGTATAGAGCCTATAGAGATGAGCATAATAACAATTTTTCATCTTAATCAAACAACATTTTGAACTACTATGAATTACACATGTTAATAAGCATAAATAATAATAAATTATTAGATTAATATTAAGTAAATATATATTATCTCTAAATTGATATAAATAAAAGTAACATAAAGAGCATAAAAGATAATATTTATAGTTCAAAAATAATATAACCAAATTAAAATAAATATTTAAATTTTGAGATAAACTGTATGAGAAAGTTGCAGTACAAAATAATAAGGGGATGGAGTGTAACATCATTAATCATCAAATCATATTAAAATCGTTAAATGCCTTTAAAGCATGCAAAAATCTTAGAATGGGAAGTATTTAAAATAAACAAATGTGCTTATTGATATATCTTATCTAGTTGAGTCCAACAATATTTATTTCATCTACATCTCATCTCATTTAGCTTACTATGAATTAAAAAAATAAAAAAGCAAAAATGCTACTTCATTACTACTTTAATAATAATAAAATATTTATTATAGTTGACATTAGTTAAATTTGGGAAGTGCAACATAGCCAAATACACAATAAAGTAAATGAAACACATTGGAGATTTAGAGTTATACAGTAAAATAATCAAATCAAAGTTAGTAATTTCTTGAAATTTGATAAATTTTTATAGGAAAGCTAAATTCTAAGACACTAAAATTATTTATTGTAACATATTTGATCATCAAATGTAGCACAAATTTAAATTTCTCATAAGGCATTATGACCATGCTTTTTTCCCTCAATCAAACCTCCTTAAGAATTACAATAAATTTTCAAAATAAATAACAAATAATAATAATAAATTATTATTATTAATTTTAAGTAAAGAAACATTAGAGTTATAAATGATATAAATTAATGCAATTAATATTATCAACTCAAAGCAATATAAATGTTACATAGGAGTAGATTTAATGCTAACAAGCAATATAACCAGGTCAAAGCATAAAATTGGAAGAAATAAGACAAATTTCTCAAAAAAGTTGAAATCAAATATACTAAAGAGATTAGTGTAATATACATACAATCAAATAAAGTATGAATAAATATTTTTTAATTAATGGGAAAATTAGAAAATAAAATATTTAAAAATATAAAAAGATTATTTAGTTTTGTAAAGCTCCCTATGATGGGTCTAATGTTTTTTGTTTTAACTCTACCATACTTTATTTAGAGTTATTTCTTATTTAATATAGACTAAAGTTCAAAGAAGATAAATTAATAGTTGAAATATTGCTAAATCAAAATTATGTTACGGTCATAGGTGAAGAGATTTTTACTTACATAGTAATTTAAGTTAATAAAAGTGTTAAATTAAGAAATCGCAATTTCCTTTTCTAAAAGACTCATTCTAATATAAAATTAGTTTGACAACAACATCCTTGAACCTAAGATATGGCATGAATCAAAATATCATGGGGTGCCATAATCTTTGAAATTATTAAGTAAATATATATTGAAGTTATAATGGGATAAATTTAATTAAATTAATGAAAATAATTAAAGCAATATGAAAATTACTCGATATGAAATTAAAAGTTTCAAAGTTATATAACTCAATTACAATAAAAGTTTTAAAGGAAAATGAAATAAATTATATGCAAAGTTACATTTTAAGTTACAATGGAGATCATGTGTCACATTCTCAATTATCAAATTAGGTAGAAATTGAAATATTTTTTATAATTTGCAAAAACAATAAAAAATAAAAATATTTTAAAATATACAACAATGATTATTTGATTTAATACAGTTTTTGAAAACAGGTCTAATGATGTTCATCTACTCTAAATTTGACTTTAAGTCTTATTATTGTAAATCATTGAAGTAAGAAAGCTTAGATAATAATAATTTATTATTTTAATATAAGTTTGATATATATTAAAATTGAAATGAAATAAGCTGAGGAAATTTTTGAAGAAGAGATTTAGGGATAAATCATAAAAAATAAAATCAAAGTAAAAAGTTTGAAGAAATGAAACAAAATGCATGGGAAAGTTGCACTTCATGTTGCAATATCATAGAGCATAACGTCATTGATCATCAAATTAGGTACAGTAAAAAATATGTAATAAAATATTCCAAGTCCTTATAATTGAAATTGTTTAAAAAAATTAAAAAAATATTAAAAAATATTAAAAAATACTAAAAAATTTAGCTTGATAAATAATGTTAAATATAACTACAATGATTATATCTCCATGAGACATTATTTTGAATTACTATAAAATACCAAAAAAATTAAAAAAATATTATTTAAATATAAATTAAATTTATTTAAAATATATGAGTAAATAAATGAATCAAAGTAAATTAACTAAATCAAGGTTATCTAATGGTGGAATGAGTGGAGATTTGGAATTACATGTCAATATAACCAAATCAAAGGGAATAACTTAAGTAATGAAAAAAGTTTTGCAAAAGTTGCATTCCAGGATAAGAGGAGATCAAATAGAGAATTCTTGAACATCAAATCTTGCATGAATCAAAATGCATATTAAAACTCACAAAAATGTTATAAAAAAATATTAAAAATATAATAATAAAAACGTCTTTTGATAAAACTCTTGAAGAAGAGGCAAATAAAATTTGTTTTAAATTTTAAAATATCACCAAATGTAATCCAATAAGATGTTATTTGGATTTCTTTACAAATTGGAAATGTAAATTAGCATAAATGATAATTTTTTTAATATTAAACGAAAATATACTAAAGTTCAAAGTACAAAAAACAAGAGTTATATCATAATGAAATTAGAGAGACATAAAGGTCAAGTGAAAGGAAATTTGGATTCACATTGTAACATAACCAAATGAAAATAAATGTGAATAATGAGATAAATTACAAGGGAAAGTTACATTCTAAAATAATGGAGAGATTTAGTACAATCTCCCCAATTATCTTGCCAATTGAAATGAATAAAAAAGAATGCCAAAATCATAGAAAATTAAATATTTTTTAAAAATGTCTAATTTGATAGAGCTTGTAGAGAAGCGTGCAATGACGGCTATTTAGTTTTGATCAAAACTTATTTGGAATTGCTACTAATTATAATGTTAAACAAGAAAATACTAATAAATTATTATTTTATTATTTAGTATAATAATGTTAAATGTTAACTGAGATAAATTGAAACAATATAATATAGCCAAATTGAAATGTTATATAGGTCAAACAAGAAGAGATTTAGTGTTACATCAAAATATAACCAAATGAAATGGATAAATTTTACAAAATTAGATAAATGTATGGGAAAATTACATCCCAATATTCTAAGTTGATTGAGAGTAACATCCTCAATTAGTAAATTTTGTAAGAAATGAAATATCTTTCAAACTTTCCAAAACTCTTTAAAAAATACTTAAAAACAAAAAACACTTAATATAAATCATAATAAAGTATTATTTTAATATTATGTTATATGTTAAAGCTTAAATAAGATAAATTAAGGTAATATAATATACCAAAATAAAGGTGACGTAAATGACATAAGAGTGGGGAACTACAATTTCTTTGCAAATAGCCAAAATAAAACAAAAAATTTTAAGAAATCAAATACGTTTTATGGAAAACATTTATTTTTAGAGTTTAGAGTGATCAAGTGTAATTTCATCGAACATTAAATAAAAAATGAATCCAATTATTAATAAATAAAAAATGGAAAATTTCTTTTAGCAAAGGTAAATAAAATATTTTAAAATTAATAATATTTTTTATCGAGCTTATCAAAATGTGTTGAAGGATGTTGTTTGCTCTTGATCAGAACTAAGTTTGGGTTAGGTCAATGAGTCAAAAAATAAAAATTAGTAATTAATTTTTATTAATATTATTTTTTTAATATTAATGAAGTAATAAAGTAATTAAAGTAAAATAATGCATCTTTGTTTAAAAGTTGTAAAGGTCACATCAAAGGAGACATAGAGGTACATATAAATATAATCAAATGAATGAGAAAACATTTGGGGAACTAAGATAAATAAAATAGTACAAAGACTTTCAAAGATACTAAAAAGATTAATTATAATATGTTTTATCATCAAACTTGTTTTAATGAAATCTCTCTTAAAGAGTGCTTAAATTCTAGAAATTAAAATATTAAAAATAATAAAAATGAGAATATAATTGGATATATCTCACAAAGATGAGCCCAACAATGCTGGTTTTTTATCATTCATGAATCATTTTGGATATAATAAGAATTATCAAATTCAATATTCATAGATAATAATAAATTATTATTACCAAGTTAAACAAATTTATTAATGTGAAACGAAGATAAATTAAAGTAATGTAATAAAACTAAATCACTATAGGAGATTTAGAGTTAAAAAGTAATATTACTTAATAAAAGTGGAGAACTATGTTGAAATGAGATAAAGTAAACTAAAAGCATACATTATAAGATGCTAAAAGGATTGGGTACAACATATCTTATAGCATGCTATAGTAATAGAAAATTAAAAATATTTAAACAAAATAAATAAATATTATTTAACTAGATAGAGAATGTCATGACAAGTCTAACAATCTTTCTTTCGTCAAGATCAGGGCTCATTTACAAATACTTCAAACTAAAAAGAAAAATAAATAAATTGTAGTATTTAGTATTAAGAAAATTAATGTTGAAGCTAAAAATGAAATAAATTAGTGTTATGTAATATAACCAAACAAAAGTAATGTCAAGGTCACATTTATGGAAATTTAATGTTAGTTTGTAATAAAATAAAATAAAAGCAATAGCTTTTAAGAAATGAGATAAATTATACGAGAAAGTTGTGCTGCATGGTTCTAAGGAGATTTAGTCTAATATCCTTAACCGTAAAATAAGTTAGAAATCAAAATTGCATGTAAATCATGCAAAAAATATAGAAAAAAATTTAAAAAAACCTTAATCATGTTAAGTTTTAAGGCAAGTTCAACGATAGTTATTTCATTCAAATTGTGTCTTTTTTGTAAATAATGGAAATTACAATAATAAGCATCATAAATAACAAAAAACTATTACTTTCACATTTTGAAAATATATACTAGAGATTAAATGATACAAGTTTTAAGTAGTATAATATTGTGAAATCAAAACAATTTAAAGGTCATCTAAAGATACGGTTAGACCTTTTGAAGTAGATAGCAAAATAAGGTAACAAATTTGAAGAAATCCAATAAATCATATAAGAATATTACATTCCAAGATACAAAGGAGATTGATTATGACATCAATGCTCATCAAATCATGTATGAATCAAAATTGTACTAAAGCATTACCAAACTAAGAAACAAAGATATTTAAAAGAAATGAACATTTAATAAAGTAGATGCCACTAAGATAAGGCAAATGATTTTATTTTCTCTCTATTATACCTCATTTTTTATTTAATGATAATTAAAAAATTAAAAAAAGCTTAAATAGGAATAAATAAATTTTTAATATTAAGCAGATACATATTAAAAATAAAATAAAAAAAATTAGAGAAATATAATATAACAAAAAAATGAAATTTAAAGGTCACAAAAAAGGAGAATTAGAGTTTAAAATAATATTTCAAAATTGAAGAAAAATAATAGTAGAAATCTGTTAAAATAAATGTTAATTTTTTATTCCAAAACACAAAGGAGATGTACCAGTCTCTCTCATCCAATCAAGTACAATTTTAAATGTCTAACCAATAATCTTAAAAATTATAAAAAATAAAAAATTTAAAAATATAAAAATGTACATCTATTTAGATATAGGTATTTGAGTGGAGTGTAATGACATTTATTTCGACTTAATTATTCCACATTAGATTTTATTATCAATTTCAATATTAAATAAGTATAAATAATAATAATGTTTTTAAATATTAAGTAAATACGTATTATTAGGAATAAAATATGTTGATGTAAGGTAATGTCATAAAAATAAAAAAATTGAACAAATGAGATAAACTATATGACAATGGTGCATTCCAATATAATAAGGAGATCAAATATAACATACTCAATCATCAAAGAAAGTTTGAATGAAGATGACTTATGTAGAATTCAAAAACCAAAATGAAATAGAATGTTTAAATATATGATAATGAATATTCATTCACTTAGATTTCATTAAGGTGAGTCCAATGACATTTGTTTCACTTTGTTAGAACTCATTAGGATTTACTCTGAATTACTAAAATAAATTAACACAAATTAAATTAACTATTCCAATATTAAGTAAATATAAGTTATATATAAAATGTGATAAATTGAAATAATATAAAATAATAAAAAAAGTGAAATAAAGGTCACAAAAGATAACATTAAGAATTACATAGAAATATATGACTAAATCACATTGAAAACTTTGAGATAACAAGATCAGCTTAATGAAAAACTTATGTTCTAAGATTCTATTGAGATCAATTATTACATCATCAGTTACTATATTAGGTACTAATCGCAAAAATTTTATTTAAAGAAATAAGAATGAATATTTTAATAGAGAAAGCTCATTAAGGTCAATCTAATGATGTTTGGTTTCTCTTAAGCAACCCTCATTTAGAATTATTATGAATTATCAAATCAAATAAGCACAATTAATAATAAATAATCATTTTAATGTTAAGTAAATATATTTAAATTAAAAATAAGATAAATTCAAGCAATATGATATAACCAAATCATTATGTTCTAAAGGTCACTTGTGAGTTGAATTTTTTTCATAGTAATGCAACAAATCAACGATTAAAATTTCAAGAAACTAGAAAAATTATATGTGAGAGCTACATTCCAACTTGCAAAGGTTTTGGAGAATGACATTCATGATCATTAAAGAAGGTACCAGTTCAAATTTCTTGTATATCATTTAATACTCCAAGAGAATAAAATATTTAAAAAGATTAAAAAATTAATTAATGTGACAAAACTCATCAAAAGGAGTTAAATATTTTTTTTTAATCTTATCGAACATTTTTTCGAATTATAGTGAAATAAGAATCTAAATAAGCATAAATTAATGAAATTGCTACCTAACATAAAGTAAATAATTAATAAAATAGAAAATTATTAAATTAAAGTAATTTAATAAAATGAAAAACTACAACAAGTAAACAAAATATAAGATAATATTAATAGTTACATTATAATAGAAACAATTTTGGAGTAAAAAATATAAGGCGAGATAAATATTTACAGAAAGATAAGTTCGAAGATTCTAGCAAGATTGAGTACAACATTCTTAATCATCAAATCAGGTACGAATTAAAATGACTATTAAGGCATGCCAAATCCCTAAACAAATATTTAAACTAATAAAAATATTTAATTGAATAAAGCTCTTGTAGACAAGTTTGTTGTCATTTGTTTTTTCACTTGGAGATTTGTGAATCAATAAATAAAATAAGCATAAATTGGTAGAAAATTTTAGTTAATATTAATTAAATTTATATTAAATATAAAAAAAGATATATTGAAATAATATAATCAAATAATTGAAAATAAAAGAAACTTCACATGAGAAAAGGCTTGGGGCCTCATAGCAATATAATAACAAATGAGTAAAAAGGTTTTATAAATATGATAAATTATATAAGAAATTTAAATTCTAATTTATTAAGTTGACCATGTATATTGTTAACAATCATTAAATCAGATGCGAATTAAAACGTCCCTTAAAACATGCGAAAACATTCGTCAAATAGAAAGTTTGTAGCTATAAAAAAATATTTAATCTAACAAAGCTCAACAAGATGGGCCCATAAGCATCTTAGTTGTCTTGATCTAGTCTTATTTGCAATTACTATGATCTGCCACCGTAAATAGGCATAAAGAAAAAATAAATTCATTTTTTATTATGTGACTATATATATTGATGATTAAAAAAATAATTTCAATTAACATAACAAAACAAAATCAAAGTGATGTCGATATCAAATGAGAGGAGATATATAGTTTTAAATTAATATAACAAAATTAAAGAAAAACTTTTAAGAAATGAGATAAATTATCTATGAAAGTTTCATTCCAAGATAGTTCAACGTCCTATTCCATGGCAATACGAAAATTGAGTGCAACCAACATCTCTATCATCGAATGAAGCAAAAATACAAATTACTTTTAAAGTTAGAAAAACATTTAAAAATAAAATATTTAGAAATTATAAAAATACTTAATTTGTAGAACTTGGTGAGACCGAACTATAACATTTATTTCATGTCCAATGGCATTCATTTATGACTACTACCAATTATAAATTTGTGTAATCATTAATAATAGTATATTAAACTTTAAATATTCAGTAAACATTAATTAAAATTGAAATGATATAAAGTGAAGAATTTTTTTTCAAACAAAGGCAATATATTAGTCGTGCGAGTGAAGATTTAGGGTTACATAACAATATTAAAAAATTAAAGTAAAAACTTTGAAAAATGAAATACTTTTTTAAAAAAGTTTAATTATATGATATTCAAGAGATCCAGAATGAAGCTTTAATTGTAAAATTATGTCAAAATCATAAAACCTTATAAAATGTGAAAATTTATTTGAAAACAATATGAAAAAATGATAAAGAAGTATAAATTCAATTGGATAATGCTTGTCAAGTTTGTTCTTATGAAGTTTGTGCTATCTTAATTAAGTATAATTTTGAATTACCACCAATTATTAATGTAATAATCCATGAATAATTATAAAATATTATTTTAATGCAAAGTATATATAACATAACTAAAAAAAGGAATATTGAAGTAATATAATATAACAAAAAAAATAATATAGAGGTCACTAAGAAGAGATTTAGAGTTACATAGCACTATAAAAAATCAAACCAAAAACTTTGTTAAAAGATTTAATTATATAAGAAACCAACATTCTTATATGTTAAGTTCATCTGTTGTATATTGTTAATCATCTAATCAAACAGAAATTGAAATGACTTTTAAAGTTGGCTAAAATGTAAGAAAATAAAATATTTAAAAATATATAAAAAAATATTTAATTTGATTGAGCTTGTCGAGGTAACTCCATCTTGTCTACATCAACTGAATTGATCTCATTTTGGATAAATTTAACTACCAAATAAAATAAGCATAAATAATAATAAATTATTTTTTAAATACTAGATAAAGTTATATTAAATATGAAATAAGATAAATTAAAATAAAGAAAAATAACAAACTTAAATCTCTATAATAGTACCATGAGAGATAAATCAAAGTATATTATTTGAGAACATTTGATTCAAAGATACTAAAGAGTTTGACTGTAACATTCTCAATTATGAAATAATGCACAAATCAACATGTCTCACAATGTATGCAAAAAAATCTATGAAAATTTATTCTTGAAAAAATATATTAATAATTATTTAAATTTATCAAAATAAATATTTAATTTGCTAATTCCTATTGAGAAGAGTCAAATGATATATTTTCAACTTGATGAGACAACATTTTAAATTATTATAATTTACAAAAGTATAGAAGCATAAATGCTAACAAGTTATTATTTTTGTATTAAGTAAATGGGTATTAAAATTTAAAAGTGGTAACTTGATAAAATATATTGTAACTAAATCATTGAAATGTAAGTTTAACATGAGACAAGATTTTTTATATTCAAGAAAACAAAAATTTCTATCATGCCATCCCTAATCAAATGAACTAAAATAAGCTAAAAATATTTAAACCATCTTCTTCATAGCCTAATTGGGGAACAACTTGAACTTGGTATCTTTTATTACCATGTGCTAATTTTTATTGCAATATTTCCCTTAAAATAAATACAGGTTTGAATCTTTTTTAAAAGTTTTTTAGAAATCATCTATGGAGTATTCTTTATTTCATTCTATTACCTCAAGAGTTTTGTACTGCTAAGTTAGTTGTCTCTTTTGGTCATCACATTTTATCAATACATAAACATGTTGTTGAAGATATAAAATTAAATAAAAAGAAATATAAACAACTAGTAGACTCTCATAGGCAACCTCGATAATTTATTGAGGGTGATTATGTGATAATCCATTTTAGGCCAAGAGATCCTCGTAGTAATCAAAAAAATTACATGCTCATGGCACTTGCTCATTTAGAATTGTCAATCAACTAACTATTAATATGTATGTTTTTGATTTATCTTAAGATCGTGGAAGAAGAGCTACCTGTAATGTTTAGGATCTTTTATATTATCAGGATCTATGCCTAATACCTAGTGACCATTTTCATCCTCCAACAAATTTCCCATGTAAACTTGTCCCACTGATAAATTTATCCCTACATGGTGAATAGAGAGACCGAGTAAAGAAAATCATAAATGATGAAATAACTTTGACACAGGATTAAGGCAACAAAGACTTTTGGTACATTGCCAAGGCCACCTTGCCTCTTATAACACTCTCATTATTGAGGCGTAATTTCATAGTGTAAACTTTGAGATGTCAGAGTGGTACTATAGATTTCACGTTGGCTCCATTGAGTTAAACTCTTGCTTAACAATAGAGTACGATGTTGTAAGGAACAATTCATCATGTAGAGATTCCACCAGGAGAATATTAGTCTTATTTGCACAAACAGTCATGTTAAGATTAGCCCATTAACTTCTCATTAGTTTTCACTATTATTATTGTTGTGAAGGTCAATTAAATCTTGCCCCTATTTCTCACATTTTAATTTATTTTCTTTGTCAATTTGCAATGTTATTTACATCCACACTTAAGTTTAAGTTGTTTGATGTGTAATTGGTAGTTTTTGAATATTTCAAAGTTTGTATTTAGTACAAATCATGTGGTCACTTATCCGAAAATTTTTTTTCAATGAAAACTTTTGTTAAAAACTTTTTAAAGAAATTCTTAAATTGAGTTTTGCGGAGTTTCCAGGACTATTTATCGTTATTACCACCGATTCCTATCAACAATCATAGCAACCAAACCCGTAGGGAACTCATAAACCTCTCAGCTAAGGAATATGCTTAACCCATGATGTCCCATTCCATAAATGTGATAGAGCAGATGGCAAATGCCTTGCTATCAACCTAGGCTAGTTTCCTCCAACACAAGCCAAAGACAAATTTTGGTTTGCAGCATCATATGCCTCTCCACCTCCCCAACACAGATTCTGTTGCCTACTAAAGTAAGACCTGAAATATTGTAGGTCTTTCCACCCATGCCACATCCAACACAGTAGGCACGCCCTTTTCACAAAATGTTACAACTACCTATACACACATTCTTGATTCGTAGAGCTTACATCAACTAATTATGTAGCATTTCAATTAAACTCAACAATTTCTTTTTAGAATAAAAATTGTTTCTTTTTAATTTTTTGTTATTTTTGGAAATCTAAAATGTACTTTAGAATTCCGAAATGCATCCCTTATTGTTCCAAAAAAAATCTTTTGCATTTCAAGCATAGTAAATCAATGTTTCACCCTTGATGTCTCCATAAATGGTCATGTTCACCATGTTGTACAAGATGATTTTTTTAATGAAGTAACAAAGTGTTAACTTCAAGCTTGTTTTATACCAACATGTTGTGTGCATAAAAATCAACAACGTGATTCTGTTGGTGCCCTAGGAAGGTGAGTTAGAGACTCAAAAGATAAGAGCATGACCCATTATTCGACATTAAGAAGATCATAATCAACCACAAAACTTCACAATTTTATTTCAACTTTTGGAAAGTTTAGTCATCGCATCAAATTCTTATTAATGAATGTAGCCATGAGATTTATTTTTCGTTATGTTATGAACAATACCTATTTAATTACATTTCAACTTCTCCACTATGTGGGTAATTAGGTGTATGTTGTTCAATCCACATTTTATTTTGAGGGAGATTCCTTATGTTAAAAGTCAATGCAAATTTTAAGCTTTTGAGAAATTTCTTACTTGTCTAGTCTAGTGATCATAGCAAATTTAATTCTAAAACTATAATAGCTTTCGATAGACCCTTTTATAGATGCATTGAATGAACCTTAGCTCTTCCCAATTAATTGTGAGATAAAGCAGGTATCCATATTTCATCTTAAATTAGAGGTTCTTCATCTTGGTCTTAAGCTTATGTAATTCAATTAGTGCAACATGATATGGTGCTTTTATGAAGAGTATAACTCTTTGCTTTAAATCTATAAAAACTTTTGTCTCACACTCTAGGGGAAATATTGATAATTTATCTTGAAAACCATCTAAATAATTCCACGCAATTGAGGTACCTTGCAAACGTAAACTATCTATGAAAAACCTATAAAAGTTAAAAACAAAAGTGAAGCAACCCCTATAGACCAATACTATATCCCAAATTATCAAAATCAAACGAATCTATTTGTTATCTAAAACATAAACAAAGTTAACTTAGTTTGGCATCCTAGTTGAGATAATCTTTTTCCAAGAATTGAACATTTTACTCTATAGGGTCGTCCAACCGATGACTAAGATAATATCACACTCAACTAAAAACACAAAATTGAGCTTAGCTTCAAAGCAATGGTTGAGAAAAATTTTGGCACCATGAATCACAAATGACGCAAAGATCATATCTCTAAATGCTATTAAACCATCAATGATAACTAGTTATTCTTTGTTGTCCTCCATTTTCTTTCATATATACTTAGTGACTAATTATTACAATCAACTAATGTTAAAGGGGATGACTATTCCCATATTATGAATTAAAATTATACTAATTGTCGTGTTAGAGGAGTCAACTATCTAACACTGAGTAAGAGAACAGATGTTTTCCTATCCATGCAAAGTGGCTTTTATTCAATTAGCACTCTACATCACCCTTAATCCCACAAGATAGTTTTTAATTTCTATGTCCATGTTTAAAATCAATAAAATAGATATTTTCTTTTAATTTGCAACCATCTTTATGGCTTATTTCATAGTGCTTAAAGCTGTAAGGCTAATCTCCAAGCTAGTCTCCATTTTTAACTGATTAACTTATGAAGAATTTATTCAAATATATTAGTTTGTAAACATTTTTCTACAACTTCCCTAAAAATTTTGTAGTCCTCTTTTTTAAAATCTAGAAACCGTCCTCTTCTTCTTTACTTCACAATGTAAACGAATCTATTTCTCCACTTAACTTATATGTTAATGCCAACAAACTCTCATTATCTTATGAAATATGTCATTTCCAAATGTCTCTAAATGGAATTTTCTAGTTTGAACAAGGAAAGATTACATTATCAATCCTCTATTGTGATCAAAATAGAAGCTTATAAGGATGTGAATATAAATGGTTTAAGATAACCTATAACTAAAATTTTTCTTGCTTAAGTTTTTTAGGTTCCTTATATTCTACACCTCTAAGTAGCTACCCATCAATTTAGTTCAAAAGTTATAAGTGCAAAAATCTACTTTGGTAGGAGGATAATACACCTAAAAACTAACAAATGTTGGCTAACCAATTATCAACAACTACTATGTGAGTCATTGACACAAGACATGTTGTTTAAGACATAAAAAAGCTTTAAAAAGTGTTCCCCTAAGGAATTAAGCTATGCTTTGAGTGTCCTAGCCCAAACAAGTTTGTGAATCACTGGCTATCCTTGGGCAAGCACACTATCTATCAAGCATTACATTTGCTAACCATACTATAATTGGTAGAATAATACCACGCTAGACTTACCAAGAGAAATGAATAAAACTCATAAATAACCTTCATAAGAAATTCAATCTTACATCCTACTATCATGAACATACTAAGCTTAAATATATCATGTATATGTCAAAAATCATGCCAATGCACTCTTAGCAAGTTTGTTACTTGTAAAATTTACCAAAATGTCTTATAATAATGAGATGAATAAAAGTTCATATGTCTAATAATGTACCTACAAATAAAAAATATAAGATATAATGCTAAGCTAACAAAACAGTTTTGAGATATCCACATCAATTACATAAAATTATAAAATAATAAATTATCTATTTCTTGATAGCTTCATGCCCCATGTCCAATAAATGTATATCATAAATATGCAAATAAAAAAATCCATAAATAACATAATAGTACATTCCAAAGTCCATAAATAAATACAATTGATAGCATGAATATAAATATAACTCAACTGCTACTAATCATAAAATGTAAGAAGATTGTTATCTTGTTGGTGAGGTAGCTTTGATGATCTCATGTTTTGTTCCTATCTGACTCCTAACATTTTAGAACAACCACAATAAATGGGGGAGTGTCTCAAGAAGCTTAATAGGAAAACACCAAGTCATAATGTAAACAAAGCTTGTACTAGAAAACAGATAAATCTGTCAAATTGTAAGCACAATATATAGAAGCATAGTCAAATATAAAATCCAAAAAAAATTGAACTTTACTCAAAAATCTAATCTTACACAAAAACTTATACTAATGTAAATTAGATGGTCAGTGTTCCAATACTAATCTAGCACACTCTTCTTTATAATAAAATCATGGCATGGCTTCACAATCCAATCTAGTTCTCCTCTCCAATGATGTAATTACTTAGAACACGAGGTAGATAACATATGGTACAAGAAGTCCTCAGTAACCAAATCTTCTCCCCACCACAAATCGTGAAACATCAGCTTGTCCCCATAAGACAATATGTAATTATTTAACTTAAAACAAAATATACACATTTTCTATGAAACCTAGATTCTTTTATCATGTGATCTTGTACTTCTATAAGCATAGCCAAAATCTAACCATCATATCTCTTATTTAAGAATCTATGATCTAAATGCCACGAATTCCATTTTTTATTCAATCAAGATCATTTTCCTGACTAAATAACATTGCATTAACAATTATCTATCGTTATGTATACATTATTGGGGTTTTTCAACAACATATCCATTATTGATGATTTTTCGATCCCATAAATTAGACAACTTACTGTTTCATCCATACTGTAAATTAACTAATTAGGGTTAATTTACAATACACTTGGCACCTAAGAGTTACTCAAAAATGCAAAATAAATTTTTTAAGCTCTCCTATAACTAAATTACTATAAGAAGCATTTTTCTTAATTTTATCTAGGGTTAATCAGTACACTCCATTTCCTATTGAGGCCATCAGTTGAGCTTTTAAGTAAACTGCTTCTATTTTTACCTTTTCGTGTTGTATCTAATTATTTGCTATAAAAACTAAACCTCAACTCATATGAGTTTAACGACTACTTCCCATGCCTCACAGTAGAAGTCAAGGAATTATAGCCTTCCTAAAGACCACTTATGTGCCACATCAATTACCTAAATAACCATCAATCATGTCATTCTATGGCATCATAGCCTGATTTCAGTAACTCATGGTATTAGTAAACGAACCAAGTCAAGCTGGACTTTAAACAACATTACAACACAACTAATGTTTTGCTCAAGAACCTCACCATCTGAATGTTTTCTCTATATCATGCATAATGGCTAAATGTTTGAAATTAACAATTGTCCAAACTTAGAAATATCTAATGAGTGAAGGATAAAAAAGAAGAAAAAGTGAAGAAAGAAGGAGAATATTATGATATTTATTCAAGAAGATCCACCAATGTAGTAATTTGTAGAGATATTGAGCAGAAGGAAATTTTTTTTCCCTTTAGATTTCGAGTGGTAACAAAATTCTCTTTGCTAGCTAATGACGATCTTAACTAACTTATCCCCTTATAAGGTCCGAACTTAGGTTATCCATGCATCAAACCAAGAAACTAAAGGCAACAATATTTTAGAAGCCATCAAACTTCACTTATGGTTAAAATGTGTGCCTCAAATGACATAAAGAAGACATTTCTAAGGCATCCAAACCATGCTTTAGGCAAAGAGATACATAGATGCAAGAATACCTATGGTTTGTTTAACTATCCAAGTGCCATTTTGAAGTTAGTGGCATAGACTATGCCTTGATTTGCACAAATAACATTTTACAAAATCATTAACAAGGTGTAACAACAAAAATATTCATGCTCATCAAGTAAGGTAGCTTAAGTTTCAATTATATCAAAACGATCCCATACACATACAAATTACTAATTACTAAATTCACATATAAGCATGGAAGGTAGTTCCCTTCTTGGGCAAGGCCTTGTTTCCAACAACCTTACAAACCATCATTTCATAAAGTTTTAAGTTACACATTCCATAACCAAGGTAATGAAACTCTTAATAAACTACAATAATATCCTCAACTTTCTTTCAAAGAGAGGAAGTCATTAAATATCTTAGTTGGAACATTATATAAATTTTAAAATCATATTATAATGTCTCAGCTAAACAATTTTGCTAAGAATGAAACTTTTTTTACTATTTGAAGATTATATGCATTCCCCTTAGTATTAATAAGCTTATTTTGCAAACATATCCATAAAACTAATAATGAATTTCGGTTCAACATTCTTTTAGGAGAAACACTACCTAACAATGACTAAGTTAAATTGATTTCTTGGAGAGGAGTTCTCGTTATGAGTCCTCATCAATAGACCTTTTCAAGGTAATAATAGAAGTGGAAGAAAGAGAAATGGCTAGGTACAAGAGAAGAATGAGAATTTGAAGAGAGTTTTTATTATAAAGGAGATTGAATTCCATAAGAAGATATGCTTCTGGAAGTTCTTGAATTTCAAAGAGTTTGAATTCCCAAAACTCTAAAAAGTTCATAATATCATTTGAATTCTCTTAAAAATATAAAAATTATTCAACATTTGAAATCTTTTAAATCCATTATAAATTCTTTTGTATTCATTCTAGATTCTTCTGTATTCATTTTAAATTCTTTAGAATTTATTGTAAATTTATCTAAATTCTTCTAAATTTAGTCTTAATTCTTTATAATAAATTAATACATCTTTTCCACCTCTTGTTATATTTGTTTAAGTATAATTTCAAAAAATAAAAGGGGAAAACTTGTGATTTGGACTAGCATTTTAAAATTCTTAAAAAGTTCTACAAATTTTGCACCATCCTACATAGTCAACATGCCTTTGCCTTACACTACTTAGATTATTGGAAACATAAATGAAGCTACCTGCAAATTCAAGTTTGGTTTCCAAGTGCCTACTATGTGCATTGACCATGACTGTGTTATAGGCACACTTACCATGCATGTGGAATGTGGATGTCTATCATATGTATGCCGCATGAGCCTCTTTTTATCTTTAATGAAAATGCTAGGGCACATAGACACTTAACTAATGCATTGCAAGGCACTTTTAAAGCATTGCCAGCATAAGGTGCTATCACTTTGTGAGGTGTCATCAATGTTCACCTTTCTCATCAATTTTAATTATTCTACCTCTACCATTGATTTCCTTCCATCCTTCTTTAATTCAATGACCTTGGAAGTTATCTATTGATAATAAATGCTAATATGAAATATTCTAAGTTTAGTTTTGAATTTACATGTACATCAATAAAGCATCTACAATGATGCAAGCATATGATCCTCAAAATCCATCTTATATTCTTCAAAATGGATTTTAGTAAAGAATATATGGAAGTATCCACCATAAATTTTCATAGAGAAATAAATAGAAGTCCTCCATGAATTTCTCACAAGAAATTATTTATGTCCTATGCAAAATGAAGTCATCAGTATATAGACAATTTCAACTAAAAACATTAGCTAATTACCTTAATATTAGTTCTCTGAAGTCTCCACATGCAAACTTCACAAAATAATCATTTTGTTATTTATATAGACCTTATATGAAATTTATAATCTCGATGGTCTACCTAGCCTATAATTTGAGTAGTGCACTTCCTCTTCATTCTTTTTTTTACTAATTCTAGCCAAGAGTTCCTCCATCTACTTCTTTCATAAAGTTAGCACTTCATCCCTTATTATTTTCTCTTGTTTGGCTCCTTAGTTTTTCTTACATCTATTTTACTCTAAAACATAATAAAACCACATCATAAGTCTTTAAATAATTTCAACTAAGTATCGCTAGATAATGATATTTGGTTCATAACTGGTTATGATTTTAAAGTTAATGAAATGTCTTGTAAAATCATAGGTGAATCACTCCTAGTTACCTTTTTGGCTTGACATATCAGCTTTATAAAACATATTCATCTATGATAAGACAATGATAAGAGATATACTTGATATGTTTATGTTTTCTTTTCCCTTCTCAAGATATTTATGCACACAAATGCACCATTTTCCTTAAAATACAAATATGCAGACACACATACACCTAGGCACAGAGGTACACACATATGCACACACATACAAATGCACAAAATCACACAAATGCATAAAAATGCAAATGAATGCACACACACACAAATGCACACACAATAAGATGCAAGCACACAAACATGCACACATATGCTAATGCACACAAATAGATGCACGCACATGTGCACACATGTACATAATCATACATGCATACACACACACATACGCATACACATGCATGTACACACATATACACACAGAGACACATGCGCACATGCACACACCCCTACACACACATGCATGTACACACAAACACATGCAAGTATGCACATACACAAGCACATTGACACACACCCACATACACCTACACACACACCTTAATAAACACATAAACACATGCACTATTACACACACACACAATCACACACACAAAAACGCACACATGCACACACACATATTCACACACATGTGCATGTACCCACATATGCCCATGCACACAAACACAAACACTTTGACACACATGCATGCATAAGCACACACACATGCACCCACACATTCATAAAACCACATATGCACATAAAAGAATGCACACATACTCACATGCACCAGAACTCACACACTCACACATGCATGTGCACACACATATGCACATAGACACACAAACACACACATATTAGCACACAAATATGTATGCACACATGCTTGTGTATACACCATGTATACACACATCGACACACATGAACAATCACACATTTGCACACTTAGAAAAACACACACACATGTACGCACATAAACACCCTTGCACATCCACACACACACATAGGTATGTAGGCACACGCACACATGCATGCACACTCACACACCCAAATACACACACAAACACACATACACCCACATGCACACATGCACAAATGTAAAAACATGAAAGTGCACAACAACACATATATGCATAGACATAGTCACAAACACAAACACACACACCCATAAGAGAATACATATGGGCATGCATAACACAAACACATGCACACATAGAAAAATACACACACATGCACAAACACAACCACAAACTGGCAAAACCACAAAGGAACGCACATAGATAGGCACAAAAATGCACGTAAACGTACAAACACATGCACACTTTTGTACACAAATGCATACACACATGTGAGTGCTCACATATGCATGTACACACACACCTACAAACAAGCACATGCATAGATCCACAACACACACAAAAACACACACACATGCATGCACACACTTGTGCTCACCTATACAGACCAATGCACCCACACACACATACTCACACAGAACACACACATGCACATGCAAACACAACCACATGCATAGACATACAGGCACACACAAAAACACACACATACACTCATACGGATCGACACGCATAAATACACCAACATGCATAAGCAAAAGCACACCCATAGGCATTCACATGCACTCATATGTACACACATGTATGCACACATACAACCACATACATGCACACACAGGCACATTCACACTTGCACTCACATGCAAATGAACAAACACAAGAATGCACATGCAAAAGTACACATGTACTCATGCACGCATGTGGATAGACACACAGTGCACACAAGTGTTTGAACACACATGTACACACACGTGTACACCTACACTCATGCATACAAGCAAACATACTCATACACCTACACATAGACACACACCCAAACATGACACACTTGTGAACATGTGTGAACACTTACAGACAAACATAAACCTACACAATCACACGCACATGTGTGCACCTACACAAACATACAAACCAATATGACTCACACATGCGTGTGCACATAAGCACAAGTAAACATGCACATTTATACGTAGGAACAAATGAATGCTTACACACTGACATGACATGCACACACACATGAGTGCATAGAAAAAAACATAAATACACACATGCACATGCAAACTGACACACAAACAAACTTGCATGAACACACATTTACACACACAAAGCTTCGAACACACATGCACATACTTATGCATGAACTTAAACATTAACTTACATGCACATAGACACATACACATGCACAACGACACACACACTTGTACACGCACCCATGTATGCACACACATGCACACTTAAATACACTCAATCACAAAAGTAAATGAAAACATACATGTTGGTACACATATACGTAGGACCATGCACACATACCTAGATACATTAACGTAGACACACACATGCACAATGACACCTATCCACATAAAGACACACTCACACCCACAAAATTGTATGCAAACACATGCACACATAGACACACATGCACATGCACACATAAACATGCATATGCACACATAAACACACTCATACATGCACATACCCACACATGCCTAAACATGCACACACATGCATACAAACATGCATGAATACCCATGCAGATGCACAAACACATCATAAACATCAATACACAAGCTCACACACATGTGCACACTTGCACACACACATACACACATTCACATAAGAATTTGCACACACATGCAAACAAATACACACAAATGCACACACAAACACAAGCATGCACATGTACACACATGCATGCACATGCCCATAAAGAAGTATGAAAACCACACATACAAATTTTCAAAAAGTTTGTGCATATGTGTATGTTCATGTAAGTATTGCATGCATGTATATGCATATTTGTGTGTGCATGTGTGCATTCACACATGTTGATATGTGTACATGTTTATGCATATTTGTGTGTGGGTGAGTGTGTGTATGTGTGCACTACATGATTGTGTGCAAGTTTGTGTGCATGCATTTGTGTGTGTGATAAGCATTTCTATATAGGTGCATGCACATGCACATGAGCATTTTTATCGGAGGATAAGTGCATGTGCTTATATACATTTGTGTGTGTGAACATAGGTGTTTGTATGTGCTGCATACTTATGTGTTTGCATGTATATGTGCATGCGCTTGTGTGAATGGCTGTGCATGTTTATGCATGTATGTGTGTTTGTGTATGTGTGTATGTGTGTATGCATGTGTCATTGTGTGGGAGTGCACGTAGATGTGCATGTGTTTGTGCACATGTGTCAGCCTGTGTTTATGTGTGTGCATACTTATGCAAGTGCATGTGCATGTGTATGCATGTTCATGTATTTGGGTGTATTCATATGTGTTTGTTTTGTGTGCTTGTATTTATGTGTTTGTGGATGTGTGTGTGCTTCTATGGATATGTCTATGTTTGTGCGCTTGTGTGTGCATCTATTTATGTATTTTTGCGGGTGTGTGTGTTTGTACCCTTTTTGTGCAATTGCATGTGCATATGTGTGTGCATGCATATTTGTGTTTATATGTATTTGTCAATGTGTGTGACTATGCATTGGGCCTTTATATGCTTATATGTGCATGTTTGTGCATGTGTTGTCATGTTTGTTTGTGTGTTTGTGTGCTTATGTGTGTACTGGTGTACATATGTCTGTCCATTCGCATGTGTGTGACTATGTCTGTGTGGTTGAATCTATATACGTGTGTGTATACACGTGTTTATATGTGTGTGTTTGCACGTACTTGTATGAATATGTATTTGTGCTTGTATATGTCTTTGCATATTCATGCATGTGAGCATGTGTGTGTGTTTGTGTTTGTGTGCTTGTGTATGCATGTGTGTCTATACATGTGCTTGTGTTTGTACATGCATTGGTGTGCATGCATATGTGCACACATGTGCATTTTTGGGCTTATGTATGTGTGTGTGCTTCATTTTGTGCATATTTGTAAGTGTGTGAGTGTGCATATACTGGTGTATCTATGTGCTTGCATGCCTCTACATGTGTGTGCATGTGTGACTGCCTGTAATGCGTGTGCATTTACGCGTGTCTATGTGTGTCTGTGCATGTTCATGTTTATGTGTGTGTGGCATGTCTATCTGCTTAGATGTGCATGTGCATGTGCATGTATGTGGGTGTGTGCAAGCATGTTTGTGTGTGCAAGTGTTTGTGAATGTGTGTGCTTACCAACATATGTGCATCCACACACACATGCATACACACAAAGATTGACACAAACACATACACAAACACATGCAAACACTTGCACACACACAAACATGCACACACACACACACATATAAAAACACACATGCAAATGCCCACACACAAACGTACATGTGTATCCATGCACACAAATGCATGCATACACACACAAATGCACATGCATGTATGCACCTGGGTGTGTGCGTGTGGGTGCATGGTCATGCGTCTTTTGCATACATGTGTGTGAGTGTGTGTGCATGGTATTGTTGTGTGTGTATGCGTGTGAGTACTTTTGTGTGTATTCATGTAGGCATATGTGTTCTTGCCAACATATGCTTGTGTTTGTGTGCATGTGTGAGTGAGTTTGCACACATGTATTTATTTGCACTTATGCATGTGTGTGCTTATGTGCATGTATGCATGAGTGCAAGTGTGTGCATTATTATGTGTGTGTGTGTATTTGTATGTGTGCATTTGTGCATGTCTACGTGTACATGCATTCATGTGTGCTTATCTTGTGCAAGTGTGTATGAGTGCATGAGTATGTTTGTGTGTGCATGTGTATATGTGTGTGTGTTTGTGTGCTTGTGCATGTGCATGAATGTTCTCCTATGTCTGTGGTTTTATGTTTGGATGTGTGTGCTTGTGCATGTGTATGCTTCTGTAGTGCATGTGCATATTTCTATGAGTGCGTAAGCATGTGCATGTCTTTGTGAGTGTGCAAGTGCATGGATCCACATTTTTTGTATGTCTGAGTTGGCATACATGTGTGCATGTCTGCTTGCATGTGTATGTCTATGTGTATGCATGTGTGTCTATATGCCTATTTGTGGGTGCATATGTGTGGGTGTGTGCTTGCAAGCAAGGAAGTGTATACATATGTGCATGAACATGTGCCATTGTGTGCCTATGCAAATGTATGCATGTATATGCATATGCACATGTATGCATGTGTTTATCTATGTGTGAGCATGTGTGTGTATGGGCATGTGTTTGTATGTGTGTCTGTGCATGTTTGCATGTAGGTGTGTGAGCAAAAGTGTGAGTGTGATTCCTTGTACACATGTATGTGTCTTCTTGTGTGTAGTTGTGCATATTTGTGTGAATGCTTTTATTTTGTGGGTGCATATATATGTGCATAAGTATGTGCATGTTTGTGTGCATGCATGCATGTGTGAGGGTGTACTTTTATGCCTATATTTGTGTGTGCTCAGTATGTGTGTGTGGAAACATGGCTATGCTGGAGTAAGTGTTTATATGTATGAGTGTATGTGCTGGTGTGTGTGTGTGTGTAGGCGCATGCATTTCTGTATGCATGTTTGTGTTCTTGTGCACGTATGCATGTGCATGTGTGTGTACGAGTCTGTGTTTGCCATGCTTATGTGTGCATGTGAGGGTGCTTCTATGCATGTGAGTGCATGTGCACAAGCATGACTGTGTTATGCTTATAGATGCATGTGTGTGGGTGTGCTTGTGTGTGAGTGTGTCTATATCATTACGTGTGTGAATGTATGCATGTGTGTGTATGCTTGTGTGTGTTTGTATATGTGCAAGTAAGCTTCAGTGTGTTTTATGCATACTTGTGTGCCTGTTCTTGTGTGTGTGTGTGTGTGAGTGTATCATTGCATGTTTATGCATGTGTGCATGTGCATGTGTGTGGCACTATGAGTCTATGCATGTACACATGTGTAAGTGTATGTTTGCATGTGTTTATGTGTACATGTGTGTGTAGAGTGTTTGTATTTGGGTGTGTGAGTGTGTGTGCATGCATGCATGCATGTGTGTGTGTTTATGTGCATGTGCACACTTGTTCTTAGGTGAGTCAGTGGGTGTGTGTGGGTGTGTGTGTGTGCTTATGTGTGTATGTGTGTGTGTGTGTATGCACACTCATGTGAGTTTGTGGGTGTATTTGCACAAGTTCATGTTATGTGTGTGTGTGTGTGCATGTGTCTGTGCATATCTTTGTGCATTTTTGTGCTAATGTGTGCATGTGTGCATACTTGTGTGCTTTTTTTATTGCATATGTGTGTGCGAATGCATATGCCTATGTGTTTGCCTATGCAAATGATGTGATTGTATGTGCGTGTGTGTGTGGATGTGCATGTAGGTGCTTAAAAACATGCATATTTTTTGTGTACATGATCATGTGAGTGCATGCACATGTCTATGTGCACCTATGTATATATGAGTGTGCATAAGTACATTTGTGTGTGTGCATATGTGCTTGTACATGTGCATATATATATATATATATATATATATATATATATATATATATATGTGTGTGTGCGTGTGTGTGTGTGTGTGTGTGTGTGCGTGTGTGTGTGTGTGTGTGTGTGCGTGTGCATGTGTGTGTGTGTGTATGCATGTGTTTGTGTACATGTACATGTATTTATGTGTGCATAAACACATGTGTGAATGTGAGCATGTGAGTGTGTATTTATTTTTGGGTTTGCATTTGTGTGTTTGTGCATCCTTGTAATTGTGTGTTTGTGCATATGTGTGTGTACTTGCACCTATAGGTGCATATGTGTGTATGTGCATATATGGTTATGAGATTGTGTGTATGTGTATACTACGTTCAAGTGTGTTAGCTTGCATGTACATGTGTGCCTATGTGTATGCATGTGCATGTTTGTATGTATGGGTGCATGAGGGTGTGTGTGTAGATATGTATGTGTGTGTACATGTGTGTGCTTATGTCTATCTACATGTGCATGCATGGTGGTGTGTGTGCATTATGGGTTCATGTGTTTACAAGTGTGTGTACATGTGTATGCATGCTTGTTTGTGTCATCATACATTCATGTGTGTAAGCATGCACATGCATATATGTGTGTGTATGTGCATTTTTGCATATGTTTGTGTGTGTATGCATGTGTGTGTGTGTGCATGGGTGGACATGTTTGGGTGTGTGTGTATATACATGTGCATGTATGTGTACATGTGTGTATGTAGGTGCATGTGTATGTGTGTGCATATTTGTGCATGTTTTTGTCAGTGTATGTTTATGTGTTTGTGTGTATTTTTTTCACATGTTTGTAGTTACTTGCATTTACACACACTTGTGCGTGCATGTATAGCTGTGCACATACACGTAGGTGTTTGCAAGTATATGTTTGTGAGCATTTGCATTGTATGTGTCTATGTGTATATGTGAGCATATATGTGTGTGTGTTGGTGGGTGGTTGTGCATGTGGATGTTTACACATGCCTGTGTGTGCTTGTGCATGTGTGTGGTTGTGTGTTTGTACGTGTGTATGTGTGTGGATGTGTGCATATTTGTGGGTCTATGTGTGTGCTTATTTTTTTGTTCATGTGTGTGTGTGTGTGTGTTTGCATCTATGTACATATGTGTGTTTGCATATGTGCGTGTGTATGTGCATATGTATGTGTGCAAATGTGTTTATGTGTATGTGCATATGTTTACATGCATTTAAATGTGTGGGCTTGTTTGTTTATGTGTGTGCGTGCATGCATGTGTGTATGTTAGTGTGCATATATATATATATATGTGTGTGTGTGTGTGTGTGTATGTGTGAATACATGTTTGTATGCTTGTCTACATGTCTGTGTGTGTGTGCACGTGTTTATGTGTGTTCATTTGTGTATGTGTGCATGTGGTTCATGCTTTTGTGCTTGTGTGTGTGCTTACTTGTGAGCCTATGTGTGCACTTGGGCATGCTTATCATATGTGTATGATTTTGTGTGCATGTGCTTGTGTGTGTGTCTATGTGCATACGTGTGTGCATTCGTGGGTGCACATGTCTGTACACGTGCATTTTTATTTTGTGTTTGTGTTTACCTATATGTGTGTGGGTGAGTGCATGTGTAGGTGGGGTGTATGTGTCTTTGTTGTGCAAGTGTACAAGCATGTGTGTGCATTTGTGTTTATGACCAGATGTGTGTTTATGTGAGGGTCTTTGTGGGAGCTTATGTGTGTGTGTGCATGTGTGTAGTCATAAGTGTACATAAGTGTCTATGTGTGTCCATTTGTATTTTTTTTGTGCATGTGCATATGTGTGTGTGCATGTATATATGTGTGTGGGTATGCATATGTGTGTTTTAGTTTTCAGATTCATGCTTATGTGTGCATGTGAGGGCATGTCAGTGTGTGTATTTATTTATTTATGTCTATGCACATGTGTGTGCTTATGTGTGTTTGCATTTATGTAGTATTTTAGCATGCATGTGTGCATGTGCATATGTGTACGCATGCATTCATGTGCATGTATCTATGCAACCATTGGTGTGTGTGTGTGTGCCTGCTTATGTGCATGCATGCATGTTTATATTAGTGTGTGTGTTCCTGGTATCATGCATGTCAATGCATGTGTCTGTGTGTGTACAAACAAGTGGGTGTGGCTAAGTATGTGCATGTTTTGTGTGTTGTGCATGCCTGTGGCCATGTTTGTGAGGGGATATGTATGTGTGTGCATGTGTACGTTAGCATGCATGTGTGCACACATGCTAGTGTTTATTTGTGTTTTTAATATGTGTGTGTATTTGTGTGTACATGTACATGTAACCATCTATGGGTGTATGTGTGTGTTGGTGCATGAATTTATGTGTGTCAGTGTGTGTGCATATGTGCATAGTTATGTGCATAAATGTCTATATGTGTGTGTGTGTGTGTGTCTACATGCATGTGTATGTGTGAGTGTGAATGTGAGCATGTGTTTTGGCATCATTATGTTCATGTGTTTTGGCATCATTATGTTCATGTGCATGCATGTTTGTGTGTGTGCATATTATGTGTGTGAGAATGTTTGTGTAGGTGTGTGTTTGTGTGCATGAGTGTATGTGTGCTTGCTTATGTATGTGTATGAGTGTGTGTCTATCTTTGTGTGTTCATGTGTACACATGGGTGCAAATGTGTATGATATGCTTGAATTTGTGTGATCATGGATTTGGGAGTGTGTTAGTGTTTACGCATGTGTGTGTGTGTGCATGTGTATGCGGGTGTGTATGCTTTTCTTTATCTATATGTCTATTCATGTGCTCTTGTTTTGTGTGTACATGTATGTGCATTTGCATATTTGTGCATGTTCCTATGTGTGTGTGATTATGTAGGAGAGTGTGTGTTAGTGTGGGTGCACGAGTGTGCATGTATGTGTGTAGGTGTAAGTGTGGTTATGAGCATACATGCGTATACTAGTCCGTGAGTCTACATGCATGTCATGTGTGTGTGCATGTGCTTGTGCGTGAATGTTTTTGTATGTGCTTGTATGTCTATGTTTGTGTGTGTGCGCATATGTGTGGCATGTATGTATATGCATGAGTTTGGGTGTGTGCATGTATGTGTGTGTACGTGCACAAATGTGTGTGTGGGTGAGGCCATGTGTATGCGTGTTTTTGTTTTTGGGTAGGTTTATCCTTATGCATGTGTGTACATGCATGCATTTGTGTGTGTCTATGCACATTTATGTGCATACATGGGTGCATGTGCATGTCTGTTTGTTTGTGTTTATGTATGTACATGTAAACATGTGTGTATATGTGTGTACATGTGTGTGCAAATGTCTATGCAAGTGTGTGCATGTCTGCTTGCATGTTTGTTCATGTCTCTGCATGTGTGTGTGCATAAACGTGCATATGTGTGTGTGTACATTTATGCATGTGTATGTGCATGTGTATGAGCATACATCTGCATATGTGTGTGCATGTGTGTATTTGTGCACATGTGTGTGTGTGTTTAAGTGTGTGTTTCCATGCATGTGTGTATGTGTATATGCACATATGCATGCATGTGAGTATATGTGTGCATATCTAGTTATGTGTGTATCTATGTGCATGCATGTGTGCATGTGTGCAAGCATTTGCATATATTTGTGCACTTGTTTTTGTGCATGTGTATGAGTGCGTATGTGTGTGCATGCATGCTTGTGGGAAGTTTTGTATGTGCACATGTGTGTGTGTGTTTATATTTGTGCATGAGTACATCCATACGTGTGCGTGTGTGCATGTTTGTGCACTTATATTTTGCACATGTGTGTGGTTATTTGTGGGTGCATGTGTGTGTGGCCATGTGTGGTTGTGGGTTTGTCTATGTATGCATGCGTGCATTTGTATGCATAGGTGTGTGCATGTACGCTTATGTATGTGTGAGTGTGTGTTCTTGTGTGCATATATATCCATCTGGGTTCATGTGTGTGTGCATGAATGTAGGTGTCTGTGTGTAGGTGTGCATCCATGTATGTGTTCTTGTATTTTCTTGTGTGTGTGTGCACATATGCACATGCATTTGCTTGTTTGCATTCATATATGTGCATGTGTGTGCTTATGTTCGTATATGCATGTGTGTACATGCACACATGTACCCATATGCACACACATGCACATAGACATGTGCACACATGCACATGAACACAAATAATCTCATGTATATACACACACACACACACATGCACACATGCAAACCCACTAGCACACACATAGCCATGCACACACAAATATGTGTACACACACATAACAATAACACATGCACACACAAACACACACACACACACACATATACACACACTCACGCACACACACGTATGCATTCTAGCATAAATGCACACATACAGACATACACATAGATGCATACACACATGCACACACACACATAAATGTGTGCATATGCACATGTACACACATACACATGGATGCATATGCACATAAAAATATATACACACACATGCACTCACAGTCATGCATATTCACACACATGCACATGCAAATGCACACATACATAAGCACACACATTCACACAACCACACACGCACATGCATAAACAAATGTAGACACAAATATACAAACACATGCTCACACATACACATGTGCACTTATGCACACAAATGCACACACTCACTCCAAAAAATATGCCTTCACACACACTGACACACACATAAATATACACATGATAGCACACGTTGACATGCTGACAAATGCATCACACACTTGACATGCATACGCAAAGACATACATAAATACATGTGCACACATGCACACTCATGCACCCACTCACACACACATGCTTGCAAAACACTCACATACATGAACATGCATACAAAGACACACACATGTACACATGCAAACACACACAAGCACAAATGTATGCATGTTCTCATACATAAGAATGTAGACACATATGCACACATACACACACACTCATGCAAAGCACATACAAATATGCACACAAATGCATGCATACACACACACACACATACACAAATATACACATTCATACATACACACATGTGCATGCACACACACATGAATGCATGCACACAAATACAAATGCATGCAACCACACACACACAAGCACATATTTATGCATACACAAACATCCACACACACACACACACATACATGCCCACACACACTTGCACATCCACATATGTGCACACACATTCCTTCACACACACAAGAACACAAAAACATACACACGAATGTGCATAGACAAATGCACACTCATTAATGCACCCATTTACAAACACACAAATGCACCTGTGCTTACACATATATGCACATGCAATGCACACACGTGCACAAATAGAAGCACAAACACATACATGTGCACAAAAATGCACACACACACTCACACATACATGCACACACACACACACACTTGCATATGCACTTGCACATATACACACAAACACACATGCATAATCATGCACACACACATTCACATGCATAATTAGGTACACACACATGCACAAGAAAATGCACTCACATATACACACATACATACATATACACACACTCACAAAGATATGTGCATACATGTGCATGCACATGGAAACATGCACACATGTACAAATGAACACAAACAAGGGCACTAGAAATCAAACACATTGATGAACATGCATATACATTTTTGCATGCACTCACATATGCACATACATGAACACATGTGCATGCACACATGCTCATATGGAGACATATCCACAAATGTGCACATGCAAATGTACACAAACATGCACTCACACACACACACAAATGCATGCATATACACACATGCACGAAGACATGAGCACCCACATACCTACATGCATATGCACACAAGCACAAGCACACATAGACTCACATGCATGCACACAAACACACAGATTTACATAAGCATGCACACATGAACACACACATCCATAAAAACACAGATGTGCACGTGGACACTTACACACACACACACATAAGTAAATGCACAAAAACACACATATACACTGAAAGACATGAGCAAAAATAGACATACACACATGCACACTAACACATAAATGCACACATGAACACACAAACATGCACACACACACATGCATTCACACACACACACACAGAGCATGCACACATGCACATTTAAACATATGTACATAAGCTCACATGCACACAACAACACAAACACAAGGCACACACTTCCATAATCATATACATGCAAAAACATGTTCAGAAATGTACATGTGCAAACACACATACAAGCACACCAATATGAATAGACACACACTCATACATGCACACAAACTAGTACACACACATGCACACACATACGTGCATATAGATGCACACACATGCATATGCATGCTCCCTCACACATGCATTAACATAGCCATAATTGTGGACACTCATACAGTTGTGTAAATGCATGAATGAATGCACACACATACACACACGTGCATAATAACACATGCTTGTACACATACTAAGATGCACACACTCACATTTACACACTCAAGCACAAACATGCACACATACACAAAATCGCAATCATAATCACATACATGTGCACACATGCACCTACACATGAACACACGCACAAACACATGCATACACACATACAAACACATGCACAAAAACTATTGCACACCTACACACACACACAAATACACATGCACACATAGACACATACCCATGCACACCAACACAAATGCACACATAAAGATGCATGCACACGAACACATACATGCAACACACTCACCCTTAGAAGCACACACATGCCCATGCACATACACCTGCATGCACAAATGTATGTGCACACACATAAAAAACCATACATGTGCGCACACACACACAAACACACTCACATGCACATACACGCATAGGCAAGCATACATGCACCCACACTCCTATAAAAGGACAAATGCACACAAACTCACTCACACATAAAGATACATGTGCATGCACACATAGAAGTAGAAACACATGCATGCAAACACACATGTACATACACACACACATATGCATACTCAAACGCACACACACAAACACATTCGTGAATAAACATATGTGCATGCACTTGCATGCACACAAACACATGCACAAGTGCACTAGCATATAACACTTGTACAAACAAAAATGCATATATGTGCATACATACATAACAAAAACACATTCTAGCACAGACACATGCACACACACACATGTAGACTAGCATGCAAACAAATACACGAGCATACATGCAGACACTTGCATAATCACACACAGGACCCATGCACATGCATAAGAATTCACATACATGTGGACCCATGCACACACACAGATGTGCCCACATGGACATGCACACACACATGTATACACACAAACACCAACACATAGGAAAACACACACCCACATACATAAGAACACACACACATGCATACGTAAATACCCTCACACACATGCCCACAAAACCCATACACTTGCATATATATGCACTTTAACACACATGCACATGTACACAAACCCACACATAGCTACACGCATGCATGCACATAGGAACACTCAAACATGCACACACACACACACACTCACATGCACACTCAAAAATACATAGATAAGCAATACATGCATAAGAGCAGAAAAGCAAACAAATGCATGAGAACACACAAACATATGTGAACATACATAAGCACAACCACACTCACACACACACCCACACATATGCACATGCAAATCAAAAATGCACAGCACACACATTCTCTCACATCTGTCCATGTACGCATACATACATGCACATACACACCCAGTCAGCTACACACACATGCACACACATACATACACACATTTGCACACACATGCACATAAAATATACACACAAAGCACAAGAAGACATAAACCGTATGCACCCACATAAATTTACAGACTCGCACCAACACACAAATACATACTTGCATACATAAGGAGACACACATGCATGTAAACATGTAGACTCATACACACAGATGTACACTCATAAGAAGACACGCACACATAGATACATACTTACATACAAACTCACATACACACATGCTTGGACCCACACACACAACACCCACATGTGCACACACAGGAGCAAACTTATGTACACACATACAAATAGGCGTGTGCATGCATGCACATGCACATTCATAGTAATACTTAAACACAGATTCACACACACACACATATGCACACACATAAACATACACAGATGCCCAAATGCTTATAGGTTTGCAAACACACACATAAACACAAATACACACCCACACATACATGCATAAACACAGCCTTACATGCATACATGCAAGAATGTGCACACATGAACACAAATGCACACACATGTACACATATAGACACACCCTCACACACTCACACCCATGCACACACACACACAAATGCAAACACATACAAACCCACACATGCACATGGAAATACACACTTCCATACACATGCACACTCACATATATACTCACATACACACACATACACATGCATACAAGCACATGAATTCTTATAGTTATACACATAAGCACACAAGAACATGAACACACACAAACACACATAGATGCACTTGTAGACATGCATGCATAGTTCCTTACAAGTAGACACACTCAGATAAGTATGCACACGCACACATACAAATACATGAACAGAGAGAAAAATACATGCACACACACATGCAGATGCACATACACATACACATGACCATGCACATGCATGCACACAATAACACATGTATAGACACATGCACACACATGAATGTTAGCATGCAAATGCACACACACATACACATACACACACACACACATACATTCACATGCATAGACATGCATGCACACAAACACACACAAAGGAACACATACACACTGATAGGCATGGACACACAAACATGCATGTATACTCATACTCACACACACAAGAGCTACCATGTGCACACATGTACCTGCACACATGCAAGCATACCCAGGCACAAAAATGTGCTCACACCTACACGCGCATGCACCAACATGCACACATGAACACAAACACACACACACATTTACACACATACACATTCACACTTATGGACACATAGACATGCATGCACTTGCTCATGCACACATGCATAGTCACACACACATGTGCACATGCACCCACATGCTCACTAACATGCACACTCACACACACATACACAACTGCACATGCACACTCACATGCACACACAAGTACAAATACACATACACATACTTAATCACACGAACACTTGCACAAATAAAACCACATGCACACTTTCTAGCACACATGCATACATGGAAAAAAGCAGAAAGACACACACAAACACATTCACACACATGCAGACACGTGCTTGAACAAACTATGCACATATACTAAGATGCCCATACACAAAACATACATATGAAGGTGCACACACACACAAAAATGCATGGACACATTCACACATAAAGACATATGCATAGAAACACGCACCCTCATAGACACACATATGGGAACATAAATATGCCCACACGTGCACACACATATACACTAACACATACATACACATGTACACACATGCACGTAGATAGATGCTCAAAATCACACACATATACACAGACATGCATCCAAGTAGACACCTACATACGTACACCCATATTGTTTCACACATGATCATGCACAAATACATACACACATGCACACACACACACACATGCAAGTATGCACGTACACAACCACACACACACACATACATGTACTTGTACACATATATGAATATTTATAAGCAAACACATATGCACATACACAAACAAACACAAACATGAACATGCACACACACACACACACACACAAGACACTAACACAAAAAATGCATGCACACATAAGCATAAGTACACGCATACACCTTCAAACACTCGTATAAGCATTCATGCACAAACATGCTTAAAAGCACTTATACACACTCAAACACATGAACATGCACACAAAAAAGCACACATACATACACAAACACATGAACATGCACAGACAAAAGCACACATACACACACACACATATGTGTGCATACACATGCTAATTCACTATACATACACACATGCATGCACACGTGCATGCGTGCTTACACACATACTCATGCATGCATGCACACACACCGACAAGCAATGACAAACACACGAGAAGGCTTGAACACACAAGCACACATGCTTACATGCACACACATAAGCACACACATAGACATACATGAACATTCACACATGCACACACATGAACATGAAACACACCAACATGTGTCCATATGCACACACACACACATGCACTGCACACAAACACATATGCACATACACAAACACATACACATACACATCCATATGTACGAACACACATACACACACAAACATGCCTATAAACACATGTGTGCATGTGATGCATGTGCACACACACACATGCACACATTCACACATGTATACATCCACACCCACTCAAACATATGCACGCACATGTGTACAAATGTAAACTTAGAAACGTGCTCACATACACACACAGGCACAAGTGCATATAGATGTAGATTCACACAAACATATACACATATGTGCATGTGCATATAGCCACATCCACACATTCAAACAAATGAAGATGCATGCATACACATAAGCGCACATGCACATGCAAACAAGCACATGCACACATGTACACTTAAATGAACATACAGACATGTGCACATGCACACATACAGATGCACACATAGCCACATGCACAATCATAGCTACACATACATGCATATGCACAAATGCATATGCACACAAACATAAGAGTATGCATGCACATGCACACAAACACACACATGCAAACTCATACAAGTATACACTCATGCACATGTGTACATACATGTGGGTGCATGCCACACATAGACTCACACACATGAACACACACATGCACACAAATGCATGCATTCATATGCAGGCAGACACGCACACGTATACTCACCTACAAACACACACACACACACATGCACACATGCACACATGCACACACTAAATAACATACACATGCATTTACATAACATTGGCATACACATACACCCGCATACACATAGATGCACATTAATGCATGCACATAAGCACACACGAATGTAACCACACACACAGATAAGCATACACACACAAACTAATATACACAAACTCACCTACACACTCATGTGCAAAAACACATAGACACATGCACACCTATAGAAACATGTAGGCATACACACACATGCGAACATACACATACACAAATGTACACTCACACATGTACTCTCCCGTAGACACACACACACACATATGCACAAGACAATTATTGCACGCACACATGCACATATACATGTAGACACATGCATACACATGCAAAAGCACACAAACATTCACTCACACACACAATGAATTGCACACACATACACATGCAACACATATGCACACACACTCACACACATGCATGATATCCAATATACTGATGGAAAAATGCACTAACACATACACACACACACATAAACATACATATGTACACACACATATGTGCATGCATGCGCACTCACATGTATACAAACATGCTTGAACATAGACACACACATGCAAATTAATAAACACCCCCTACACACACTTATACATGCACATGCACTCAAATACACACACATACATGTAGATACACACCCATCCAAACATGTAGACACAAGCACATGCACAGCTTCACATACATTAACACACACTCACACAAGCACCTACACACATGTGCACGCACACATGCACACACATACATGTGCACACAAACACATGCAAACACATAGAAGCATACACAAATGCACAGACACACATGTATGTACATGTAGGCACATGCCACATACACCCATATACCTGAGCACACACACTCACAATGCACACACACACACATGTATTCACATACATACACATAGATACATACCTATGCACACACACACACACTAACACACATACATATGCATTCACACACACAAAAGCACACACATACCCACACACACACACATGCACACATGAACACATGTTCCAATGCTCATAAGCACACAAGAATGTAACCAAAAACACACAAATACACAGACACCAATGCATACCTATGCATACAACCTACCTACACACATGCAAAAAGATATGCACACTTGCATACCCATAGAAAAATGTAGGCTCACACACACACACATTTGTACACATAAACATGTGCACATGCATACACACACATGCACACCCATACAAGTAAACTCATGCAAACACACACACATGCACATTTAATCAAACAAATGCACATACAAAAGTACACACACATGTACATACAAAAGTACACACATGCACACACACACACACACATACACACACACACACACAAGCACACACACATACACATATAGTCACACAAATGCACATACACACACACACATAAATGTAGATACACACATGCTAAGACACACACACACACATGGACTCACAAGCTCACATACACACATGCACACAAACATATACACATATGCAAACACTTGCACACAAATGGCACATATATGTGCACACATGTACACACACACATGCATACACATACACACATATGCTCAATCACAGGAGGTCTCATTCACACACACACACACACTCATGCATAGATATAGACATGCACATACTCATGCATATGCACCTACATGCTCACATAGACATGTACACATACATAAACACATGAACAAATACACCCACACATACACGCAAATACTTGTGCACACACACATGGATGTGTACACATGTACACACACATCCACAAACACACACACAAACACAAAAAACTCACACACATATGCTTATGCGCAAGTAAATGCACATATGAATATAGAGACATGAACACACAGACACAAACACACATACATGCATGCACGCATGTACACACATGCACAAGCACATGAACACACACACACACTTACACAAAAGTACATACACTCAAACACGTACACAAACACCTGTATAAATAGGTATGTACACATGTACGCTCACACATATAGGCTCACAAACACACCGACATGCAGACACAATAACATGCCCATGCTCACACATACAGACACGCATACACACAGACATATGTACATGCACATGCACACACACACACTTGTGCACCCATGTGCAAAATCACACACAAATGTATAACCACACACACATGCATGTATGCATGCAAATGTACAAACACACATGCACACAGACACTCAGACACCCACCCACACATGCATGAAACCACATAAATGCACACACAAATGAACACACACATGCACATGCACACATGCACAGACACACATTCATACATACACAAGCTTGCACACGTCTGTGGGCACAAATGTATACACATGTTTGAATACATATACACACACATTTCTATACCAAGGCACAAACACATACACATTCTTACTCATGCACAAATGCAAACATATGCACACACATGAACACACATGCATAACCTCACACGTACATGTACACACATTCACATGTGCAAACACACACACCCACACATTGAAACACACTCAGAAGCACATGCATATACACATACTCACAACACTAGCATACACTCATATGTGCAAGCACACCCACACACACATGCACATTCATAGGTGGACGCACACACTTGTACATGTATGCACAACAACACACACAGTTACACATAGGCAACCATACACACATGCACTCACATACATGCAAACACATATGCACAAACACACTTACACGTGGATACGCTTGTACACATGCATAAATACCAAGATGTATGCACACACACATGCGAATGTACACACTCACACATCAAATATACACACAAACAAAAACAAATGTGTGCACACTAAAATAGAAATGCAAACACATATGTACATGCACATACACAGAATCTTAGAAACATGCACACAAACACACATAGACACACACCCACCAATACATGCACAAAATTGTACACACACCTCTATAAATAGGCATAGACATACGCACACACGGGAACACATGCACACTTACATACACCCATGAACACACATCCACACACCCATATAGGCATAGACATAAAATTACAAACACACACATAAAAACACAAAAGATACCAACACAAACACATGCATACACACACATGCAAGAACACCTATATAGATGCACACACACATATACAACCACAAACACACATTCATAGATGTAAGCACAAATTCACATACACACAGATGCCCGTGCACACAAACACATGAACACAGACATGTGCACAAGCACACAAACATACATCCACACATTCTCACAAGTACATATATGCACACACACACACATACACGTACATACGCAATCACATGGACAAAAACTCATACATCAAATATACAACCACAAACACACATTCATAGATGTAAGCACAAATTCACATACACACAGATGCCCATGCACACAAACACATGAACACAGACATATGCACAAGCACACAAACATACATCCACACATTCTCACAAGTACATATATGCACATACACACAAATAGAGACACAAGTGCATGAACACATGCATAAATATATGTGGACGAATATGCACACACATATACACCCCCACACACATATGCAAGCCTTAGTGCACACACACCTGTGTAAGCTTTTGCACACACAATCACACCCATGTGTGCGTCCATGCACACAAGCACACACACACACACACAAACTGTCACATGCAAGTATACACACACATGCATGCACATGCACACACAAACACACATAAACACACATGCACAATCACACATAAGCATATGTGCACATACAAACACACACACAAACATACATATGCATGTATCAACCCTCGCACACATGAGTTCACATGCATAGAAAAATGCACTCATACACATGCATTGACGTGCACATACAAACACTTTCATGCACACAAACATTCATACACACCCACAAACACTTGCTCACACATGCACACAAACGAACATATACACCTATACATAGGTGTTCACATGCACACACACACAAGTGTGGATACACCACACACACACAAACATGCATGCATATGTGAAAGCATAAACATAAGCACACATAGGAAAACACATGCACATGCACAAGCACATACACAAGCACACATACAAAAAATCACTCATTCTCATGCATGCACCCACACACACACATGCATAAATGCACATGCACGCACACACATTTGTGTTCACATGCATTAATGCACAATACGCTTAAACATTCCTGCTTACATGCTAGTACACATAAACATATGTGCACATGCATGCACAAATAAACATACAACTACACTTTCTTACACCCATGCACATAAACAAGCACATAAACATACAAAGGTACACACAAAATCATGTGCACACCCACACTCACGAAAGCACACACACATGCAAATAGACACCCACGCACACAAACACACATAAAACACACACACACACATGTGTACAAAGCACATACATACATAGATGCACACTTAAACAGATGCACACACACACACACACTCACTAACACACATATGCATCCACATGAAAATGCACATGCACAAGCACCTTTACTTACAGATACAAGTTTATTTACATGTTCACACATACATTCATGTATGCATGCACACACACCAACATAGACCCCCAAAAGCATGTGCACGTACACACACTCACATGTACACAAACACATGCATGTAAACCACAAAACTAAACACTTGTACATGCATGCATGGCAAAACCACACATACACACATACATATACATACACACACTCACATCCACTCATAGGAAGACATGCTCACACAAACACAAGCACGCATGCACACATGCAAATACACACAAGAATTAACACACATGCATGTGCATGCACACACACACCCACAAACACAAACATATACACACACACGCAAGCACTTGTTGGTGCAACACATACATGTGCACATGCACGTACACACTCAGACACAAATACACATGTACACAAATGCTCACACAACGTGACTGCACAAATACAGACACAAAAACACAAACATAAGCACATATGCCTAAATGTAAATAGACAAAAGCATAAACACATGTCCACAAATAAACACACATGCATGCTAACGTTGACACATTTCAATATACCTAGGCACAAGCTTATGTAGTACCAACATGCACACGTGCACACACACACTCACACACTCATGCACAAACACACACACTCATGTGAGCACACACATACACATCTACACACACACACACAAGCACATGAATGCATCCACATGTACACAAAGAACACACTACATGTACACATGCACACACACCCATGCCCACTCCCACACCCATACACGCATATGCACACAATTGTACACCCAAATTATAGGAACATAAATATACACACACTTGAACAAGTACATGCAAGTACACATATGTGCATGCATACACATGCACTCACATGCACACACATGCACCAACACGCATGTAAACACGTGCACACACACATGCACACCTTTGTACATATGCAAACACATGCATATCTACACAATAGAGCATGCACAAACACACACACACACATAATAATAATCTTACACACACACACACATACATAGACACTCACATGTATGCATGCACAAACACTTGCATACATGTACACACAAGCTTGTATGCACTCACACATACACCTAAACCCACACACAAGTGAAACTACTTACACATGCACATGATCACACCCACAAGTGTGTGTGCATACACACACACACAAAAAAGCACACATGCACAAGCATACACAAACATATACACACATACATGCACATGTGCATATTCTTATATGCACATACACGAATAAATTCACACACAAATGCATGCACCCACGCATGAACAAACAAGCAAATACAAGCACACACAAATGAGCATGCACATGCACATATAAGCACACACATGCATGCTTATATACAAACAAACATGCACATACACACACACAAGCAAAAACATGCCTACAAACAAAGACATGCACACATAATCTTACACAAAAAAAACTTATATTGATACACAAGCACACATGCACACACATACGCATACGCAAGTGCACAAACTCAACCCATATGAAAACAAACATAGACTCATTTGCTCACACACACATACATGCAAACAGGTGTACCCATATACACGAACACACATGCATGCACATGCACACATGGAAATGCATAGGCACAAACACACACAAACAAACAAGTGCACACACATGTACACCAACAAACATGCACATGCACTGCCACATGCACACCCACACACACATACACACACACAGCCACATGCACACCCACATGCACACACACATGCACATGCATTCAAAAGTACACAAACACATACATACACACAAACATGCACATTCGCATGCATATGAACGCACACACCACACAAATGTAGGCACATATACACACACGTTTGCCCACATATGCACACACATATGTAAATGCACAAGAAGTCCCACATGCAGACACATATGCACTCCTATATATACATACACATGCACATATAAAACACACATACATATATGTGAATATTCATAAGCACACACACTCACACACATGCACTTGTAGACAAGCACAAATATACACATATGCACACAAATGGATGCATGCATGGACACATGCACAAACATAGAAACACTCACATACACACGCACATACACATGCAGACACGTGTGCACTTATGCACACACATGGACAAACAATATACAAACACATAAACTCACCAACACACATATCTATTAAAATGTACACACACATACAAATAGGCACATGCACACACACACACACACATATGCATACATGCACACCAATGCACACACAACATAAACACATGCTCAGATATTACATAGACATACATGCACACACATCTACATAGATGTACACACATGCTCAGACATAGGCTCACACATATGCACACATATACACACATAAATATGTACACAAGCTCATGATCATACATGCTTACACACACACACACACTCATGCACCTATGCACATGAACATACACATGCACTCATGTACATACACACTCAATAGAATGCACACATATATATCCACACACACAAGAACACATATGCACACACACACACACAAAATCACACACATAGACACACATGTACATACACATATGGATGTGCATGCACACATGCATAATTTCATTAACACAAACATTAACACTCATGCATGTATGCACACAAACATGCACAAATGCATCCACACTCACTGATACATGTACACATGCACATACATAAATGTGTGAATGTGTACATACATGTAGAAACACTCACAAACACATGCATACACACACATAAGAACACACATGCACACAAACAAACACAGGAAAACATGTGCACAAACTTGTACAAATAGACAAACATACTTACCCATACATATGTGTGCCTAAGCATGCAAACATCTTACATATACATACAAATACACATACATGCATACACACATACATCTATACACACAATAACATAAACTCATAAGTACATGCACACACATGCACAAACTCACATGCACATCTACACAATCTTAACACATGCACTTTTACGTACACATATATGTACAAAAACACACATAAATACACACAAAGGTATACAAAAGCATGCTCTTGAACACACATAAAAAGCACATATGCACCTACATACACACATAAACGCACAGAGTCATGCATATATACACACATTCACACACATGAACATGCATGCATGCATGCGCACATAGATGTAGACACATGCAATAAATCACACAAACATAAACACATTCACACACTTATGCATTTAGACATAAATACACACACAAATTCACATACATACATATGCAAAAACACATGTATGCACATGCACACCACTAAAAGCACAGAGGCATGAACATTTATACACACACACATATAGATGTACACTAACACATGTACACAAACACATACACACAAATATGCACACAGACATAAGCTAAGTAGGTGCACACATGTACACACACAAACAAGCACACATGCACACATAAGTACACACATGCATACACACACACATGCATGAATGCACAAACATAATTGCACACTCATATGCATACACAAATGCATATACACATGCATAAGCATACACATATGGGGTGTGCATGCCTACATGGGCAGGTGCAAACTTGTACACACACACACGTGCCAACACTCTCTTACACACATGAACCCATACACACTCTCAAAAGTGCACATGCACTCATGCACACATGTTTGTACATGCACTCATGTCCATATGCACACGCACTCAGGCACACGTGTTTGTACATGCACTCATGTACGTATGCACAAAAGAACACATACGCACACACATGAAAACATACCCAAACACACACATGCATGCATGCACACATACACATATAAGCACATAAGGGCACACATGCACATGGTCAATTAAACACATGTACACACACACACACATATGAACAGAAATACACACAAACACACACAAGTATATAGACAGACATGCACATGCACACACAAGAACATGCTTGCACATGTACACGTAAAAATGCACACATGCATGCACACACACACACACACGCACACACACATGCTCACACACCGACACAAGCACACATGCACACACATGTAAATGCACTTACATGGACACACATATATGAACATGCATGCATAGGCACACATACACATGTACACACACATCCACATCAACACCCACTCCTACTAGTGCACACATGCTCAAACATGCACACACACATAGAAACACAAACACAACTACAAATAAACAAACACAAATGCACACATGCAAACAAGAACAAACACACACACATGCAAACATGCTCATAGTCTCATACACATGTGCATACACAGACATACACACACACCCACATAACATGCATGCATACTCACACAAACACAAACACACATGCACTTGCACACAAAAGTTTATACCCAAGCACATAAAAGTGAATGCACATGCACACACACATATATACATACACATGCACACATATATCCACATGGATATACACCCATATGCATAATGATACACACATACCCACACACAATCATGCTAACACACACACATGTGCACATGTACACACACACACACACACACACTCATAATCACATAAATGCACACACACACGCATGCACAAACGCACCCATATGAATAGTCTAGCATACATGCACAATCTCACAAACACACACACATATCTACTTGCACAAACACAAATGCACATGCATGCACACACACACATATGCAAACACAAAGAAGCAAGCATGCACACACATACAAATGCACAAACACACATATAAATAAAATCACATTCTCACTTATTTACATGTATACACTTGCACACACACAAATTGTCACACATACACACACATGCTTACAAGCACACACATTGTACACAAACACATGCACACACCCACATATACACCCACCAACAAAACACATACAAGCACACACACACATACACGTGTGCACATGCACCCAAATAAAAACACACATATATGGACACATAGATACATGTGCTGCACATGTACACACACACATGCACACACTCACATACCAAAATACATATATACATACACACATACATGCAGTGCTTGCTCATCTGCATTAAATGTTTGTATCCATAGAAACACACAAGCACAATGCATGCATGCACATAAACGCATGCACATGTACCCATACATATCATGCAAGCACGCATATATACTCATAAACACATGCCCATGCACAACCACACACATGTCCATGCACGGACACACATGAGAATCCACACACATACACCCAACAACACATGTGCTTGCAAATGCATATTTGCACACACAGAAGCACCTCAGCACATACAAGCACAATAATACTAATACATACACACATATATATAAGCACACATGCATACACAAGTTTAATGACTTGCACACACACATGTACACACACACATATAGACACAACTCCATACATGAATACAAATGTGCACACACATGAAGACATGCACAGACCACATGCAAACACTAACCTATAAACACATGCACACTTGTGCACACACATTAAAGCACATGCATGCACAAACATACATGCACTCACACTTTCTCACACACACATCCATGCATGCACCCACACATGTGCACATCCAAACAAACACATAAGCTCGTGAATGAAAATGCACACTGACATGCATAGGAACACACACATATATAAAGGGTCAATGACTTAAATCCACACTTGCACAAACACATGCACACAAACAAGCACATTCATGTACAAGCACATGAACACTCACACAAACCAACTCATCCACACACACATGATACACACACATAGCACATATGCTCATGTACATAGAAACACACACTAACGTGCATAAACACAAAGAATAACATATGCACACATATATGTGCATAATCACATGCATGTCCACACATGCATACACGTACATCTGTGCATGTGCATGCATGTACACAGAAAAAGACACGTGCACTCAAACTGACATACTCATGTACACAACTCCCCCCCCACAAAAACATATAGATGCACGCACACTCATATACATAGACACGCATTGACAAAAACATGCACACAAATGCTGCCAAACACACACGTGATTGTGCAAGCATAAACACTCACATACAAGAGCATGCATACACATGGTCACTCACACAGATGCATATAAGAAAATCATACAAGAACACATACCCATACATATGCAAAAGTACACCCACACACATAGCCACTCACTCATGCAAACACACTTGCATATATATGAATTAGTGTGTGCGTGTGTGCACTTGCGTGTATATGTTTGCATATGTATGCATGTGCATGTGCATGCTTGTGAACATTTATGTATGTGTGTGAGTGTGCAAGTGGGTGTGTGCATTGGCTTACATGTGTATGTGTTCATGCATATGAGTATTCATGTCTATGTGTGTGCATGCATGTGTGTATGTGTCTGTGTGTGTGCATGTACAAGTGTTTGTATGTTTGTGCTATTTGTGTCCATGTTCATGTATGTTTTCATGTGCATGTATGTAGGTATATTTGTATGTGTATGTGTATGTGTGAAAGATTATTTGTGTATGTGTGTGAGTGCATGTGTATAGCTTGTGTATGTATGTGTGTGTGTGTATGTGTGTTTGTGTGAGTGACTATTCATGTGCAAGTGTTTGCATGTATGTGTATGTGTGTGGGCTTGTTTGTGCATGTGTGTCTTTTGTTGTGTTTATTTTCCTTGCTTGTTCCTATATGTATCTGCATGCATATGAATGTTTATTCATGTGTAACAGCATGAGTCTACATGACTATACATGTGTGAGTATGTGCTAGTGTGTAAACATTTGTGTGTGTGTGTATGCATGTGTGTGTATGTATGAATATCTATTTATTTGTATTCAATTACATGTGTGTGTGCATGTGTGCCTATGTATGTCTATGTGTGTGTGACCCTATGCATCTACATCTCTGTGTGAATGCATGCCTGTGTATGTGCATGTGCATGCATTTGTGTGTGCTTGTCTGTGTGCATGTGCATGTAATTGTGTGTGCTTATGTATGTGCATTGAGCATGTGTGTGCATGCATGTGTGTGTGCATATGTGTGTTTGTGCACCTTTGTGTGTTGGTGCATGCATGCATGCATGTGTGTGAGTGTGCGTGCATGGCTATGTGGTTGTATGTTATGTGTGGGTGCATGTGCATGTTCACATGTGCTTGTGTATGTGCGTGTGTGCATGCATGTGTATTTTGTGTTTTGTGCATACTTGCATCCATGCATATTCACATGCATGTGTGTGTGTGTATGCATGTTTGCTATTATGCATGGAGATGTGTGTGAATGTATGTGTGAGCATGTTGAAATGAGGTTTAGCAAAGGGGGGAGGTGAATTGTTAAAAATAAAATTTTACTTTCTTACAAAACATTTTAGAAAAATATTTAAAGTAATTTATAATATGGGTTAAAAAATATAAAGTTGATTTTTTACAAATCTTATTTTTATTTTAAAACATGCTAAGTTATAAAAGTTATCTAATTAAAAAATAATAAATAACTAAAAATATACACGATCAGGTTTTAAGTGATTTGGCTTGTAAAACAAGTCAACATGCACCCCCAACAAAAACCAAGCCAAAAAAGACAATGCAATCCTTTCATCAAAAAACGGGTAGGCTAATCCCTAACAACAGGCAAACAACAGAGGCGGGCTATAACAACCTTATAATGAAATCAACATGATAGGCTATAACAACCTTATACAAATTATAATACAAGAAAAATATTGGGTGAAATAAAATCGAAATTAATATTAACAGAATCTTATGCTTGTTGAAATGATTAAAGGGGCAAGTGTTTCAATTAACCCAATTAATAGTAAAAAATTGATTACTTAACTGATTTGAGATATAAAAGAATTTCAATGAGTGAATGATGCAGCAGGGTGTGGAACCATTAAAATGGGGACTAGTTGCTAATGGCTTGAATATTCTTACATGAAATGTTTTTATCACATAAAAATTTCTTCACTAATTTCATACAAAAATATCCTATTTATAAGTAATATATAATGGCTAAAAGTACTTACCAAATACACAATTTAGTCATTACAATTTTCATAATATTTTAATTAAGAAATTAACAAAAAATTCTCCAACTGCTGAAATAGCCATTGTGCAGGAGCCATTTTGCCGAAATGCTTCATGACAGTTTAATCACAAAAATTGCATAGTTAGATGAATGCAATTGTATCGGTGCCATTAGAAATATGAAATTGATTTGGATCGTTATATCTTAATCAAATCTAGGGACAGGCAAGTGGATAAAATTTGGACCATGTGATCGCAAAATTGCACTACCGCATGACTGATATAATTACCACTTTTGAAAAATGTGATCTATTGGAAATCTTTTGATTGAAATACAAGATCAGATGATTCACATTACTCCCACAATTCTAGAGTTCATCGTGCAAAAAATGTTAATGCTTTTAGTCTCACATCGCATGTTTGCTTTGTTATGGTCTCCATGTAATGATTTCTGTAACCTTTAGACATCACCAAATAATTTGGCTGGTTGCCACTTGCAAAGTTCAAGAATTAATCACCCGTGTGACCAGCTACATATACTTTATTTGATTTATGGAAGTATGATTAATTACTCAATAAAAATGCAATGATTTAAGATTGGTTATTGAAAATGTTTGGTGTTCCGAACCCTGTTTAGAATTAATTACCACTGCACCGTAGCGGTTCACTATAGTGGCCAGATTAGCTTAGGCCTTAATTGCTTATACAAATGGGTTATGTTTAAAATTATTTATCAAAGTTTACATCCACAATATTTGATTTTAATCATCAAATTTTAGAACCCAAGCTATTTTGGGATCAACACATTTTTATGTAGCTGGTCTACAACTTTATTTTTCTATCCACACAAAAGTAAGAATTTTGAATTAATATTTGTTTTAATCCTATAGGTGTGTGAAGTATTTCTTTGTTACATGCAATAGTGTAAGCTTATGATTAAAACAATGTAAAATGCCAACTTGCATATACATATGAGAACTTTTAGCATTTGTAATAAAAAGCCAATCTATTAATTGGTTTTACATTTGAAATTAAGCAAGTAGAATGCAAAGTCTTAAAATCACTAGATTCCTTAACTAATGATACATGCTCACTCAATTTTTGCTTTAAATCATTGTTGAGTTTTTTCATATTCTTTAAATAAATGTTAGTGTTTTCTCTAATTTGTGCATAATGACCTAGATATACAATATGTTTTTTTAATTTTTGTTATTTTTAACCAAATTTTGAAACTTTTTGCAAACATAAAGTAATAGTTTTGCCAATTTTTCTTTGAAGTAATTTACTTCTTCTTTACTTGAGGATGAACTCTCATACTCTTCTTCTTTGATCATCCTATAAAATAATCCATCATTGTTTTCTTCCTTTTCGCTTGTATTTGTTTCTTTTGAATCAGTCGTAGTTATTTGACTTCTTTCTTATTCTTATTATTCTTACTTTTCTTCTTAGAATTTTTATTTTTATACTTTCTTTTAATATTAAGATCTTTAGTAATCTTTTAGAAATTAAAACAATAACATTATCGCTAGTTGACATCTTCTAAAATGCCTTCCTTCATCTTCAATGTTATTGATTATAACTTCTTTGTGTTGTTCTTCTCAACTAATTCTTCATATTTTCTCTTCTCTTTTCCTAACTCATTTGTCATAAGCTTACCCATCAAGTCATGTAATATCATCATAGAAATATTATTGGCTATCTTGATAGCCTTGGTCAATGGATCATAGTCTTTGGGTAAATTTCTAAGGATTTTCTTCACTTATTTATTCATAGAAATTGTCTTTACCAAACTGGCAAGTGCATTGCTAATATTAGTAAACATCATAAACCCATTTTTAATGGATTCATTTGTGAGCATCCTAAATAACTCCTAATCATGCATTATTATGTTTATTTTATTTTTCTTAACTAAGAGATTCCTTCATATGTTACCTCTATTTTATGCTAAACTTCATGAGCTTTTTCTAAATTTATAATTATATTAAATTCATTGACATTCAATGCACAATGTCAAATATTTATAGTCGTATTACTTAATTGTACTTTATATTTTCCATTATTAACTATTTCATAAAAAGCTTTATGTACAAAAGTACCTTGTACATTTTTCTTAATTGAAAAATCAAATGGGACTTACATCAATTCCTACATTTCTTTATCTACTAATTTTAAATGACTAACCATCATAGTTTTCTAGCAAAGATAATAATAGCCACAAAATGATGGTAGCCTAATTGAAGATGCACCTTCACCTAAACACACGAAAGCATCATTTCAACCATGATCTTCCTTTAGAATATTTTCTCAGAAGAAAGGGACCTCACTCAAATACCAATTGAAGTGAGGTTCAACATAAGAAGGGTGATTTGTTAAGAATAAAATTTTTGTTTCTTGCAAACTATTTCAAGAAAATATTTAAAATAATTTTTAATAAGGCTTGATAAATATATAAAAGTGAATTTTTACAAATTTTTTAATTTTATTTTAAGATATATTAAGCTTTATAGAAGTATTGTAATTGAAAAAACAAAAATTAAAAAATGCACATATTATATTATTAGGTGATTCAACTTAGAGAATAAGCATACATCCACCACTGATAAAAACTAAGTAAAAGAAAACACAATATAGACATTTCACCAAATGACTGGTAGGCTAAACTCTCACAAGAAAAAACTATCGAGATAGGCTATAATGACCTTATAATGAAATCAACAAGATAAGGTACAATAAGCTTACAACAAAAGATAATAAAAAAGACATAAGTATTTTAATTAATTCAATTAAGAATAAATAAATTGATTACTTAATCAATTTGAGATAGAACAAAATTTTATCAAGTGAATGACACAGTAGTGTGTGGAAGCCACGAAATGCAAATAGTTGCTAATGGCTTGAATATTCTTGCAAGAAATGTTTTATCACATTAAAATTCTCCATCTAATTTCGTATAAAAATCTCCTATTTATTGGCAATTTGTAACGACTAAAAGCACTTACCAAACACCAAATTTAATCATTACAATTTTTATATTTTTCATAATATTTTAATCAGGAAATTAATAAAAAACTCCAACAGCTCGAAATAGTGTCCATTGTGTAGGAGCCATTCGATCAAAATGCTTTAGGACTATTTGATCTTAAAAACTATGTGATTGGACAGATGCAATCAAATCTGAATATTTAAGAATATAAAATTTATCTAGGCCATATCTAAATCTTAATTTCATGGCAATATTTAACTTTTTAAGGGTATAAAATTTCGACCATGCGATCGTAAAATTGTGCAACGGGATGGCTAATACAATTACCACTCTTCCGATTACATTACTCATGCAACTCAATAGTTCAGCATGCAAAAAAATATTTTATTTTTAGTCCCATATTGTACATTTGTTGTACTATTTTCTGCTTATAAAGCCTTTCGTAAACTTTACCGACAACCAAATAACTAGATTGGCTGCCCCTTGCTAAGTTAAGGAATTATTCACTCGTACAACTAGTTACATATACTTTATTTGATTTATGAATGTTGGCATGGTGATGCAATCCAAAATGCAATATTTTGGGATTGATTATGGACAATTTTTGGTGTAGCAAACCCAATTTAAGATTAGTTACCGCTAAATCATAGTGGTTCACTGTAGCGACCCAATTAGTTCAGGTGTTAATTGCATGTATAATGGGTTATTTTTTGTTATTGCATTTTTAATTAATTAATTAATATTATTAATATATTTTTTATAATAGATTAATTAGGGATTTCAAAAATATTATTAAGATAAAATATTGGTCAAGATAATCATGGAGGATGAATCAAAACTGTTGGAAACCTAAATATTGTTTTAAGGTTAATTTGAATTTAATTTATGTGTCTTATAATACCTATTTGAATCAACTTTAATATTTTAATGAAAATAACTATAATTAAATTTGAAATACATCTATTGGTGCTTACCACTCCAACCAAGATGATCTTAAAGGGATTTAACATCTATACATCCTCTTTTAGTTCTCCCATGAATATAAGTATTGACAACTTAAAATCTAAAGATTCATTTAAATAAATTTATTAGAAAAATTTAAGATTTATTATCATCAAACAAAGTATCATGACTATTGGTCAGTAATATAATAATCTCTCACTTTTGATGATAACAAAACCTATAATAAAATTAATAAATATACAATCTATTTTTAAAAAAATATGCAAAATAATTAAAAATAAATTTCTCTTATATGTATGTCATGACCAGATTAATGCTCCTCTTTAATTTATGTTAATCTTTTCATTTTATATTCTCTCCTCCTTTTTGTTAACACTCAAATGGAGAAATCAAATGGAATTTATATTAATTCTCACATTTCTCTATCAACTAATTTTTAGTGACTAACCATCTTAGTTTTCCAATAAAGATAATAATCGGTAAAAAATAGTTGTGGCCTAATTAAAGATGCACCTTCACCTAAACTCAGTAAAGCATCAATTTGAGCCATGAATCTTCCCTAAGAATTTCTTCTCAAAAGAAAAGGACTTCACTATAATACAAATTGAAGTGAAGTTTGGCAAGGAGGGGAAGGGAGGGGATTAGTTGCTAAAAATAAATTTTAATTTCGTACAAAATATTTCAAGAAAATATTTAAGATAAATTTTAATAAGGATTAAAAAAATATATAAAATTGATTTTAAAAAGTTAATTTCATTCTAAAACATATTAAGTTTTATAAAAGTGTGAAATTAGAAAATCAACAATAATTGTAAATGTATATGACTTATTTTTAAGTAGTTCAGCTTATAAAACAAGCCTGCATTTACTTTTGACAAAACCTAAGAAGAAACAAAGATAATATAAGCATTTTGCCAAATGATGGATAGACTAAACCCTCACAATAAACAAGCAATAGAGATAGGCCATAATGGCCTTATAATGAAATCAATAAGATGTCTACAATAGCCTTAAAATAGATGACAATAAAAGAAAAATATTTAGTGACATAAAATCAAAATTAATAGTAAAAAAATCTTATGCTTGATGATATAATTAAAGAGACAAAAGTATTTTAATTAAATTAACGAAGAATAAAGAAATTAAATACTTTATTGATTTGAGACAAAATAGAATTTCAACAAGTGAATGAGAAATACGTGTGTAGAAGTGACAAAATGGGAATGGGTTGCCAACAACTTAAATATTCTAGTTTGAATTTTTTTATCACATAAAAATTTCTCCTCCATGTAATTTCATACAAAAATTTATTATTTATAGGAAATTTGTAATGGTTAATAGCACTTACCAAATATCCAATTTAGTCATTATAATTTTTGTAGTTTTTTTAATATTTTAATTAGGATATTAATAAAAAAATCTCCAATGGAACAAAATAATGGCTAAATAGCCATTATGTAAGCGGTGTTCAATCACAAAACATGCACGATTAGATTGATGCAATAAAATCCATGCCTTCAGAAAAGTGAAATAGATCTTGATCATTAGACCTGAATCGTAATTTCATGTTAGGATTTAACTTTGAGTAGATAAAATTTAGATTATGTCATCGCAAAATTGCATGATCGGATGATTGTTAGAATTACTACCTTTGAAAAATGTAATACCACGATGATCTTTCAATCATGAAATGCATGATCGGATGGTTCACATTACTCACATAATTTGAGAGTTCATCGTGCAAAGATTTTTGTGTTTTTAGTCCTACACTGCACATTTGTTCTACTGTTTTCCCCTTATAAAGACTTTCGTAACCTTTATATATAGTCGAATAACTAGGTTGGCTGCCCCTTGCTAAGTTTAGGAATTAATCACTTGTGTGACATGATACATATACCTTATTTGATTTATGAAAGTGGGATTGATGTACCGATCTAGGATACAATATTTTAGTATTGATTATGTAAAAATTTGGTGTATCAAACCTTATTCAAAATTAGTTACCACTGAAATTTAGTGGTTCACTATAGCAACCCAGTTGGTTCAAGCATTAATTTCTTGTATGAATGTGTTATCTTTTTTATTAACTTTTCTACTAATTAATTATTATTATTAACAAAATTTTTTGTAATAGATTAATTAATTATTTCAAAAATTTTATTAAGATAAAGTTATGGTCAACAAAATGAAAGGATGGACAAAAAATATTGAAAACCTAAATATTATTCTAAGATTTATTTGAATTTAATTTATGTTCTTTATAATAAAAAACATTTGATCAAACTTAATATTCTATTCAAACTAAAATCAAAATATTAAAATAAAATTAAAAATACTTCTCGTAGTAGTTTACTACACTAACCAAAATGATATTTGCAGGATTTAATATTTGTGCTTTTTCTTCTTTTAGTTCTACCATGAATATGAGTATCATCTACCTAAAAGCTAAAACTTAGACAAATTTACTAGAAATGTTAGGCTTTGTAATCTTCAAACTAAACACCATAACTAGGGGTTAATAATATAACACATGTGGGCCTATGTGCTTCTTTTTGTATTTATGTGTGTTTGTGTGGATATGCATGTACATTTTAATCGCTATGTGTGTGATATGCATTTGTGCTTGTGTATACATGTTTATGTGTTATTGTATGTGTGATTATGTATATGATTACATGCATTTGCATGTGTGCATGCATGTGTATGTGTGTGTCTCTCTCTGTATGTGGGCTTGAATGTGTGTGCATGCATGTGTCAATGTAAAGGTGTGTGTATCATCATATTTGTCTACATATGCACAAAAGTATATGTGTGTGTGGATGTATCTAGGTTTTTGTTCATCTACATGTGTGTGTGTGTGTGCATGATTTGTATTTGTGTGCATGTAAGTTTATGTGTGTACCTCAGTGATTATGCATGTGTCTACATGTGAGTGAGAGTACTTTCTTGTGTGCATGTGTGTGAGCATGTGTTTTCTTATATGTGCATCCGTGCATATGGATGTGTGTTCATGTGTGAGTGTACACATGCTTTTTTGTGCTTATCTCAGTGTGCATGTGCATCTATGTGTGTGTGTGTGTGTCCATGCTTGTGAGTTTGTGTGTGATATGTTTTTGTGTATGCATGCATTTATATGGTGGGTGTGGATATATGTTTGTGTGCATTTACATATATGTGTGTGTAGGTGTATGTCTTCATGTGCACATGTGCGTGTGTGTCTTCATTTATATATGTTAATGTGAGTGTTTGTGTACATGCATATGTATGTGTACACAAGAACCTATGTGTGTGTGTTCACATCTGTGTTTGAAATGCAGGGTGCATATGCTTCTTTATGCATGCGTGCTTACATGTGTGTGTGTGTGCAGGTGTGTGTTTGTGTGTGTGTGATTATGTGTGCATTTGTGTTTGCATATGTCAGTGCTTATGTGCACATTTTTGCGTGCATATATACATGCAAGTGTGTGTGTGCACATGTGTAAGTGTGCTTATGTGCATTTCTGATGGTGTGTGTGTTCGTGCCTACATGTGTGTGTGCATGCTTGTGTGTGTGTGGGCATACTTATGTGCATATATATATTTGTATGTGCATTACTTATGTGTCTGTGCATACTTGTATGCATATATGTGTGCACATGCATTGCTTGTATGCTTGTCTATGCACATGCACTTGTGTGTAAGTGGATGTGTGCTTTTTACATGTGTTCACATGTGTGATTGTGTGCATATGAATGTGTGTGAGTTTGTGTGTGTCCAAATATGGGTGTATGATTGTGCATGTGCATGTATATGTGTGAACATTAATGTGTGTGTTCACCTGTGTTTATTTATTTATACATGTGTATATGCATGTGTGTGTGCATAAATATATCCGTGCATGTAGAATGTTTATATTCCTAAATGTGTGTCAATAGACAAGTGTGCATGTTTGCATATGTGCATGTGTTGGTGTGCTTATATGTATGCATTTATATGTTTATGCATTTTTGTGTGTCTATGTGTAATCATTTGTTTGTTTGTACATTCGTGTGTGTGCATGGGTATCTCTATGAATGTCTTCATGTCTTTATGAGTGTGTGTGCGTGTGTGTGTTTGTGTGCATGTGTGTACTTGTGTGTGCACTTGTGCATTCATGCATCCTTATGTGTGTCTCTATGTGTTTATGCTAGTTTATGTGCATATAATTATGCGTTTAAGTGTACATATTTCTTTGTGTGCATATGTGTGTGTCCATTTACACATGTGTGTGTGCATGTACATGCATGCATTTTAGTGTATGTGCATGTGTGTGTTCATATGTTTGTGTGTATGTGTGTGTGTGTGTGTGTGTGTTCCTTTGCATGTGTATTTATGTTTTTCTACATGTGTGTGAGCATGTGTGAATATGGGTGTGATTGTGTGTATATATATATATATTTTTGTGAGCATGTGTTTATGTACTATTACATTTGTGTGCATGCATGTGTTTGTGTGCTTGTGAATGTATGTGTATGCATGCTTTTGTGTGTGTGTTTGTTCATGTGGGTGTGCATCCAAGTGCATGTGTGTGTGAGTGTGTATGTGTGCTTATGCATGTGCTTGTGAGTGTGTGTGCACATGTGTTTTGTGTGTGTTCATATGTAGGTGTGTTCACACATGATTTTATGTATAAATGTTTATTAACATGTTTGTGTTTATGCATTTGGGTACATGTGGGCCTACGTGCATGTGTGTGGGTGTGTGTGAGCATGTGTTTGTGTGCGTAGGTGCACATGTTCTCTTGTTTAGCTATGTGTGCCTATGTATGTGTGTCAATGCATGCATGTAAGCATGTATGCATGTGTGCATGCATGGGTATTGATGTGTGTGTCTCTATGTGTGTTCATCTTTTTGTGTATATGTATGTATATACATGTGTGTTTGCCTTTGAGCATATGTTTGTGTGTTTCAGTGTGTTGGGACAGGTGGGAGTGTGTGTGTCCATATGTGTGGGGACTTGTGGGAGTGTGTTTACATGTGCATGTGTGTGTTCATGTGCATGTGTGTGTATGTTATTTGTTTGTATTTTTGTGTGTACAGTTGCATGTGTTTGTGTGCATGTGCATGTGTGTGTGAGTGCATGCGTGCATGTACGTGTGTATGCATTCATGTGTTTGTATGTGTGTGTGTGAGTGTATATGTGTATATGTGTGTGTGTGTACATATGTGTGTGCATGTATGGGCATGAGTAATTGTAGCATTATGTCTAGGAGTGTCTTCATGTGTGTGTGTGTGTGTGCGTGTGTATATAGTTATTGGCATGCAAATGTTTATGTTGATGTGTGCATATGTATGCACATGTGTGTGTGTACATCTGAGTGCATGTGCACATGTATATGTGTTTGTGTGCACCAGTGTGTTTGGGTGCATTTATTTGTGTGTGTGGGAGTGTACACACATGTATGTATTTGTGTGTGTGTGCTCAGTAGTGTGTTCAAATGCATGTGTGTGTGTGTATGTATGTCTGCATGTATGTTTGTGCATTATGGTTGTTTGCATGTGCATGTATGTGTGCTTATGTGAGTTTGAATATACGTGTGTGTGGGTGCATATGCATGTACGTATGTGTCTATGTGTGTGTTCTTGTTTGTGCATGTGTGTGTGTGTACTTGTGTGTGATTATGTGCATGCTTATTCTTATGTATGTTTTGGTGCACATGTCTGTGTGCTTGTGTGTGTGCGTCTATGAGTATGCTTGTGTTATGTGCATGCATGTGCTTGTGCATGTACATATGTGTGTGACTGCACATTTGTCCATGGTTGTGCATGTCTATAAAAGTGTGTGTGCATGTGTACTTGTTTATGTGCATGTCTAGGTGTGTGTGTGTGTGTCCATAAATGATTGCATTTGTTAATGTGCACATGTGTATAGAAGTGTGTGTGTTAGGGTGTGTCTGTGTCGGTATGTTTGTTCGGTTTTGTGTGTGCATGTGTATATATGTGTGCTTATCTATGTGTAGGTGCATGCATGTGTGCATGTGTGTATCTTTTTGTGCTTTAGTGTGCATATGAGTGGGTGTCAATGTGCATATGTGTGTGTTGTGCATACATAAGTGCAGGTGTATGGGTAATTATGGGTGTTTGTGTGTGTGGGTGCATGTGCATACGTGTGTGTGTAACTATGTATATTTGCATGTCTGTATGTGTGTGTGAGTATCTATGCATGCATGTTCCTATGCATTTGTGTGTGTTTGTGTATGCATGCAAGCATGCATGTGTATGTGTGGATGCATGTGTGGGCATGTGCATGCATGTGTATGTATGGTTGTGTGCGTAAGTGTGTAAATGTGCATGTGTTTACACCTATTACATGTGCATATATGTGTGCGTGTGTGTGTATATTTGGGATTAGGTGTGCATATATTTATATTTTTTGTTGTATGTGTGTGCATATGTTTATGTTTGTTCATGTGTGTGTGTTCATTCATTCTTATGTATGTCTATGTGTGTGTGAGGGTTAGGTGTGTGTGTGCGTGTTCATGTGTGTACAAGTGCACATGTGTATGTGTACACATTTCTGAGTGCATCCTTGTTTATGTTTGTGTGCATGTGTTTAGTTATAAGTGCTTGCATGTATATGTGTGTGTGTAGGTGCATGTGCTTGCACGTGTGTGGATGCATTCATGTGTGTATGTGTGAACTTGAGCATGTGTTTAAGCATGTTTGTCTAGATAAACACACATGGTTTGTGTTTGTGCATGCGTGAGTATTTTTGCATGTGTGTGTGCATATATTTATTTGTGTATGTACATGTGTGTGTTTATGTGTGTGTGCATGTGTTTGTATGCATATGGATGTGTGTGCATGCACATTTGCATGAATGTGTGTGTAGAAGTGTGCGTGTCTACATGTGTGCACACATGCATGTGTGTGCATGCATACTAGAGTATGTGAATGTGTGTCTATGTGCTTGTGTGTGTGCATGTCTAGTTGTTGGTGTGTGTGTGCCTTTGTGTGCATGGGTTGTGTGTGCTTTTATGTATGTGTGTGTGTGATCATGTATTTGTTATTTATGTGCTTCTATGCATGTGTGTGAGATTACATACATGTTTGTGCGTGTATACATGTGTGTGTGTGTGTGCATAACTAGATGTGGTTTTGTGTGTGCATGTGCATGTATGTGATGTATTCATGTGCATGTGAGTGTGAATATGTATGTGCAAATATGCAAGGTGCATGTCTATCTGAATGTGCATGTGTGTGTTCAATATGAGTGTGTGCATGCATGTATGTGTGTATTTGTATGTTCGTGTTTGTGCATATATGTGTGTTTATGCGCATGAGTCTATGTGTGTCTGTATGCTGGCAAGTGTGGGTGCATGTGTGTATGTGTGTCTTTGTGTACAAGTAGAAGTGTTTTTATGCTTGCATGCATGCACATGGATGAGTGTATGAACATGCATGCATGTGTTGTGATTGTGTGCATGAATGTGCATGTGGATGCATGTTTTGGGTGCATTTATCTTTTTGTGTAAATGTTCATGTGTGCATATCTGTGTGTGTTTGTACGTATGTGTGTGTGTGTGTGTGCATGCCTGTGTGTGCATGCACGCTTGTGCATGTGTATGCATGTGTGCATGCAAGTGTGTGTCCATGCATTTATGTGTGTGAGTATGCATTTGTGTGTATTTGTGTCTACATATGTGCATGTCATTGTCCATGTGTGTATGTGTGTATGCATGTGCATTTGTGTGAACATGTCTATTAGCTTGTGCTTTGTGTGCTTGTTCTTGTACATGTGTGTTTGTATGATTTTGCATGTGTTTACATGGGTGCATGCATGTGTGGTTTGGCATGCGTGCGCATGTGAGTGTGTGTGAGTGTGTCTATGAATGGACATGTACATATGTGACTATGCATAGGCATCTGTTTGTGTGTGTGAGTGTATGTGTGTAGGTGTGTGCATGTGCACATGTATGTATGTGAATGTTTCTATGTATGTGCACATGCTTGTAGTGAGTATGTGAATTTGTATGTTTGTATTTGTGTTCTTGTGCACGAGTGTGTATTTTCTTTGATATGTATTCAGAAGTGTGCATGTCTATTTATGTGTATGTGTGTGTGCATGTGGATGTGTGTGTGAACATGTGTCTCTTTATATGTGTTTGAATTTATGTTTACACATATATGTGTGCATGTGTGTGTGTATGTGTGCATGCGTGTGTGTGCATGTGTGAGTGTGTATGTGCGTATGGTCATGTGTGTAGCATACAAGTGTGTTTGTAAAAATGGTTGTGTTTTTGTGTCTATATCTTGGTGTGCATGTGTATGTGTATGTGTATGTGTGCTCATTTTTGTTCTTGTGTGTGTGGTAGGAGTGTATGCATGGGTTTGTGTTGTGCATGTGTGTAAGAATATGTGTGTGTGTGCGTGAGTGTGTTTGTGTGTGCATTCATACTCATGTACTTGTGTATGTGCATGTCTACGAGCATGTGTGTGTATGATGTGTGTCTACATGTGTTTGTGTGCATGTATTTGTGTAGGAACATCTATGTGTGCATGTGCATGGATGTTTGGCTATAAGTGTATGCGTACACATGTGTGTGTACGAGTGTAAATGTGTTCTTGTGCTTACATGTGCATGTTTATGTGTATTTGTGTGTCTTTACATGCATTTGTGTATGTGTGTACACATGTGTGTGTGTCTGCATGTATGTGTTGCGGGTATGTGTGCATAAATATGCTTCTGTGCATGCTTGCATGTATGTATGTGTGTGTGTGCACGCATGCATGTGTGTGCTTGTCTTTTTGTGCATGACTATTCATGTGTGTATGCATACGTGTGTGTATGCATGCATATGCTTATGCACATGCATGCATGAACATATGTGTGTTTGTTTGTATAGGTTTGTGTGTGTGCATGTGTGTGTGAGGCGGTGTGCTTGTGTGTGTGTGCATGCATGTCTGTGTCCATTTGTGCACATGTATGCATGCATCTTTTTAGTGTATGTATGTGTGCATGTATGTGTATGCAAGCATAGGTGTGTGTGTGTATATGTTTGTGCATGTGTGTATGTGTATGTATGAGCATGTGTTTGAGCATATGTACATGCATGCATGCATGTGCATAGGTATGTGTGTGAGTATTTTTCATGTGGGTACATATAAGTGTGTTTGCTTATGTGTGTGCATGTGTTTGTGCATATGTTTGTGTGTGCATATATGTTTGCATGCATATAGAACTGTGTGCATATATGTTTGCATGCATATAGAAGTGTGTGCATGCATATGTGTACATTATATGTGTGTGATCATATGCATGTGTGTCTTTGCACCTATGCATGCATTTTTTTGTGGTTATGTGTGTATGTGCATGCATGGATGTGTGTAGTTGTGCGTGTATGAGTGTGAGTGACAACATGTGTTTTTGTGTGTGCCTGTCCATGTATGTGTATTCATGTTTGCATGCGTGTATGCATTTGCATGTGTGTGTTTATTTGTGTATGTGTGTTTACACATGTATCTATAGGTGTTTGTGTGCATGCATGTGTGGGTGCATGTGTGTATACATAGGTGTGTGTGTGTGTGTGTGTGTGCAAGTGCACCTATTTGTGTGGGTACTTATGCATGTGCACATGCTGGTGTGTATGTGTGTGTGTGTACACAAGCAAATGTGGGTGTGTTTGTCTGTGCCTGTGTGCATGCGTGTGTGCATACATGTGTATGTTTGTGAACTTATGCATGTGATTGTGTGTGTGTGCTGTATGTGTGTGTTCATATGTTTACACATGCATCTATATGGGTTTGTGCATGTGTGTGCGACACTTGTGTGGTTGGACACATGTATATCTTAGTGCGCTTTTATTCTTGAGCATGTGTATGTCTGTGATTATGCATGAGCATGTTTGTGCTTGCATGCATACATGTGCATGAGTGCATATGTGTGCATGTCTGTGCATGTTTTTGAGCCTATGTTCATGTGTATGTGGGAGCATTTATGTGTATCTGCATATGCACATGCATGTCCATGTGCATTTGTGTGTCCATGTATATGAGTGTGCATTGGTATGCACGTATATTCACATTTGTGTTTGTATCTTTGTCTTTGTGTCTGTGTCTGTGTCTGTGTATGTGTGTATGTGTCTTTGAATGTTCATGCATCTATGTATGTGCACATATGTGTGTACATGTCTATACGTGTGTGCATGTATATGAATATGCATTTGTATATATGCGTGTGTGATTGCATGTGTATGCATTCATGTGCATCTACATGTATGAGTGTGTGTGAGGGTGTCAATGAGTGGATTTACATGTTTGTGTGTGTATGTTTGCACATGTGTGTTCTTACATGTGTTCCTAGAAGTATGTGCATGTTCATGTTGTGTGTGTGCCAATGTGGTTGTGTGTGTGTGTCTATTCATGTGTGGACATTTGTATGTGTACATGTGTGTGCATGTATACGTGTATATGCGTGTGTGTGAGTGTGCACATGTTCCTACATGTCCGTGTGTATGGGTGTATGTGTGCATGTACTTATGTGTGTGTGTTCATGCATGAGTGGGCATGTGTGTATGCATGTATGTGTGTGTATAAGCATGCATGTGTGATTCTACTTGCAAGTGTGCACATGCACATATGCTTGTGCATGCATATGGGTGTGTATATTTGTTTGTGTGCATGTGTGTGTGTGCATGTGCATATGTGTGTCTATCTGTATGTGTGTGTGGTTGTGTATGCATGTAGGTTCGTGCATACATTCCTTTGTGCATGCATGTATGTGTGCACACTTGCATGTCTACATGTGTTTACTTGCATGTGTGTATGTGTGTGTGTGCATGTATGTGTGCATGCATGAGAGCCTATCAGTGTATTCACAAGCTTGGGTGTGTGCATGTATGTGCTTCTGTTTGCATTCATGCCCGTGTGGTTGTGCATGTGTGTGTGAGTATGCATGTGTGTCTCTATTTATAGGCATGTGCGTGTGACTATACATGGATGCATGTATGCATGGATGGGTCCATGCACATGTGTGTGTGTCATTGTCCATGTGTATGTGTTCATGTCTACATGTGTGTGCACATTTATGTGGATATGTGCAGGCATGCAAGTGTGTGTGTGTGTGCATGTGTAAGTGTAGATGCATTTATGTCCAATGATATGTGTACGTGTTTGTGTGCCAAATGTCAGTATGCATGCATTTTTGTGTGTGCATGTGTGTTCATTTGTTTGCATGTGTATTCACTTGTGTCATGTGTGTTTGTGTGTGCATGTGGTCTCTATATGTGCATGCATCTATGTATATATGCTCACATATGTGTGTGAGTACACAACTGTGTGTATGTGTGTGTGTGTTCGTTCATGTCGGTGCGTATTGTGTGTGCGTGGATGCATATAGGCATACAGGTGTGTCTTCATGTATGGACATGTGTGTGTGTCTGTTTGTAGTTTTAGATGTGCATGTGTATCCATGCAAACGAGTGTTCTTGTATGTGTGGCGGTGGGTGGATGCCGACTTGTGCACATTTTGTGCTTGTACACAAGCATGCATGTGCATGTGTGTTTGTGTGTGCATGTACATGCATGTATGTTTGTGTGTGTGTACACATGGGGGTATTTGTGTTTATATGTGCTATGTTTGCTTATGTGCAAACTTATGAGAATTCTTCCTGCAATCCCACTATTGACGAAAATGTGTGTGAACATTTTGTTAAATGCGTATGTATGTGTGTGCAAGTGTGTGTGTACATCTATATGCATGTGTGTACATTTGTTTGTGTGTGCATATGTGCGCTTGTGTGGATTTGAGTGCATGTGTGCATGTGTTCATGTTGGATCACATGTGTGCATTTTCTAATGTATGAGTCTAAGTGTTTGTGTGTGTGTATGTGTGTGTCTACGTGCTTGAGTGTGTGTGTGTGTGTGTATGTGTGAGAGTATGTGTGCATGCATGTGTGTGCATGTGAGTGTGTGTAAGTGTACATGTGTTTGCATGTGCACTTATAAGCATGTTTCCATGTGTTTGTGTGCATGTGTTTGTGTGTATATGTTTGTATGTATTTATGAGTGTTCATGTGTGGGTGTTGGCGTTTTTGTTCATGTGGGTGTTGTTGTGTATGTGTATGCATGTGTGTGGTTGGGTGCCTATATGTGTTTGCATGTGTGTGTGTATTACATGCATTTGCATGTGTGTTAATAGATGCATGTGTGTCTATGAGGAGGGTGTGTATATATGTGTGTGTGTTTGTCTATACTTGTGCATGTGTTTTTATGTGTGTTCAAATATTTATGTTTATTTGTGCCTTTGTGCATATGTGAATCCACATGCATGCATGTGTTCATGTGTCGATATTAGTATCTATTTTTGCATGCAAGAATATGTGTGTGTACATACACAGGCATGTGCATGTTTGTGTTTTGTACATGCATGTATGAGTGCATGTGGTTGTTGGTATGTGTGTGTGTGTACATGTGCATACGTGTATGTACATAACAATGTGTGTTTGTTAGTGTGTCTTGTACTTGTGTGTGTTTCATGTCTTTATGTGTGCCTATGCTTGAGTGCAATTATGTGTGTGTGTGTACATGTGTGTAGATGGGCATACTTGTGTGGGTATGTGTGTTTGTGTGTATACATTCATCTTTATGTGTGGGTACGAGTGTGTATGTGTTTGTGCTTGTGGATTTATATGCACATGCATTCACATGCACATATGCATGTGTTTGTGTGCATGTCTGATTGAATATGTGTGTACAAATGCATTTTTGTGTCTGTGTTATGTGCGTGTGCATGTGCTTATGTGTCTGGATGTTTGTATGTGCTCATATATGTTTGTACATGCTTGTAAGTGTGTGCATGCATGTGGACTTGTGTGTGCATGTGTGTGAAATTGTGTGTGCGTGTGTGTACATAGGCAGGTGCATGTGTGTGTGTGTTTAAGTGTATGCATTTTTGTGTGTGTTTGTTTATCTTTTTCACATTTGTTTGTGTGCATGCTTGTATGGATGTTTGCATGCATGAATGCATGTGTGTGCATGCACACACTTGCATCTGTGTGTATGTGTGTGCATGTGTTTGTGTTTTGCATGTGTGCTTGTCTTTCTATGTGCATGTTCATGCATGCATGTCTTAGTGTGATTTGGTCTGTGTGTATATCCATGCATGCATTTATGTGTGTGTGTGTGCCTATATGCTAGCTCTTGCAATTGTTTATGTGTGCATATGTGTTTGTGAATGAGTATGCATGTGAGTGTCAGTGGGAGTGCATGTTTGTGCATGTGTATATATGTGCATGTGCGTATATGTCTACATGTGTATGTGCCTATGTTTGTTTGTGTGTGCATGTGAGTGAATGTGTGTGCATGTGTGGGTGCATTTGCTATGTAACTATGTCTATTTGTTTGAGCATCATTTTTAGTATGTGCATCTGCATGAGTGTTTGTGAATGTGTCATTGTGTGCATGAATGCATGTGATCATGTGTATTCATGTGTTTGTGGGAGTGAGGAGGGTGAGTGCTTGTGTGTATATGAGTATGTATGTTCTTGTGCAACTGCCTGTGTGTTTGAATGTGTGTGTGTGGATTTTTGTGTGTATGTTTTGTGTATATTTGTGTGCACATGTGTGTGCATTGTGTGTGCATTTGAATGTGTGTGTCTGTGAGTAAGCATATGCATATGTTTGTGTATATTTATGTGTTCATGTGCATGTGTGCATTGGTGGGTGCACTTGTCTAGGTGTGTAAGTTTGTGTGTTACATTATTAGTGTGTGGGTGCATTTGTGCATGCATGTGTTCAAACATGTGTGCATACTTACATGTTCATATGTGCATGTGTGTGTGCATATATGGGTATGTGTTTGTGTGTGCATGTTTACATGTGTATGTGTTGGTGCATGTCAGTGTCTCTATGTGTGCATCTATCCTCATATGTGGGTGTGTGTGTATTATTTGTGTGTGCACGTATGTGGCCACGTGTATGCGTGTTTCTATGAGCACGCTAGTTGCTTGCATGCATGCACATGTTTATGAATGTATATGTTTTAGTTGTGCACTTCTTCAAGCTCATCTGTGTGCTTATTTGTTTATGTTGATGCACACTTACATGCATGTGTGTTTGTGTGTGCATGCATATATATGTGCATGTTTGTGCATGTGTGTATATGTGCTTACATGTATTTCTACATATCTATGTATGTGTTTTTCTTTTATGCATGTTTATGTGTGTGTGCATGAGTGTGTTGGGTTTGTGTATGTGTGTCTATGTGTTGGGATGCATTTGTGTGTGCATACATTTGTGTGTATAGATATGTTTGTGTGTGTGTGTGTATATGTTTGCTTAAAGTGTGTGCATGCATGTGTGTGTGTGCGTGTGTGTGTGTGTATGTGTGTGTTTGCCTATGCATGTATGTGTACATGAGTGCATGTATATTTGTGTTTATGTCTATATGTGTTTGTGTGTGTGCCTGTGCCCATTTGTACTTGCACATGTGTTTGTGTGTATACATGTTTCTCTGTGTTTATGCATGCACATGTGTGTGATTTATGTCTATATGTATGTGTGTGTAGGCTTGCACGTGCGGATGTGCATTTGTGTGTTTGTTAGCATATATATGTTTCTGTGGGTGTGTGTATTGTTTTGTGCACAAATGTGTATGTATCCATATACATATGCAAGTGTGTTTTTGTGCTTATGTGTATGTGAGCATGTTCATGTGTGTGTGTGTTTATGCATGTGTATTTATGTATGTGTTTGTTTATGTGTGTGTGTCCAAGTGTTCGTGTTCATGTGCATAGTTTTGTGGGTGCATGTGTGTAGATGTGTGTGTGTGTATGCTTGCATTTGTATTTGTGTGTGTGTATGTATGTCTATGTGTTTGTATGTGAATGCATGTCTATGAGCCTTTTTATGTTACAGTGTGTGTGTGTGTGTTTGTGCCTATACATGTGCATGTGTCTTCTTGTGTTAGTTCATACATATGTGTATGTGTGTGTGAGTGTGTTTGTGTGTGCATGTATGTGCATGTACATGAATGAATGTATGCATGTGTGTGAATTCATTTACATGTGTGCATGTGTGTTCTTGTGTTTCTGCATGGGTACTTGCTTGTGTGCATGTCATGCATGGGTGCAAGCCTACATGTGGGTTTGTGTGTGTGCATATGTATGCATGCACGTGGTAATGTATGTACATTTGTGTACATGTATGGATGTGTTTGTGTGGTTGTATGTGTGTTTGTGTGCATGTATGTGTGCTTGCATGGATGTATGCATGTATGTGTCTACTATGTGCATTATGTGTGCATGTGTCTATATGAATGCATGTTGAGGGCTATGGATGTACATATGTGCTTGTGCATGCATGTTTGTGTGTGAATTCATGTGTGTGTATATGTGTACGTGTCTATGTGTGTGCATTTTTGTGTGTACATGTGTATGTATATGAGTGTTTACTGTGTGTGGGTTTACATGTGTGTGTATGTGTGTGTTTATGTTGGCAAGTGTGAATACCTGTGTGTGTGTGTATCTATGAACATTACATACAAATGTTCCTTTGTGTATGTGCACATGCACACATGTATGTGCATGGGTGCTCGAATTGGTGTTTATGAATGCATGGGTGGATGGGTGGGAGTGTGTATGTGTTTGTGTGCATGCATGTGTACGTGTGTGTGGGTGCATGAGTGTGTGTTCACATGTGTGTCCATGTCTATGATTATGAATGTGTTTCTACATGTGCATGCACATATATGTGCATATTTGTGTACAAGCTTGTGTCATTGTCTATGAGCATATGTGTTTGTGTGTGTGTATGTAAGTGCACATGTTTATGTGCATGTGTGCATGCATATGAGCTTGCATTTTCTTATGCTAAGTCATGCAAAAGCACACATGTGTGCATATGTGTCTTCATACATGATTGCATATGTTTGTGTATGCGTATATATGGTGTGCACATGTGTATAAGTTAGTAAATATGTGTTTGTGTACCTTTACCTGTGCTTGTGTTTGTGTGTATATATGTGCATGTGTTTGTGCGCATAATGCATGTGTGTGTTTGTGTAAGCACATCTGTGTGAGTCTGCATGTGTGTGACTATATAAGTGCATGTTGGTATTTGTGGATGTGTAGCTGTGTACATTTGTTTGCACAAGTGTAGTTTTGTGTGTGTGAATATGTTTGATTGTGTGTACAAGCAAGCATGTGTGTGTGTGTGAGTTCAAGTGTGTATTTGTACATGCACACATGTTTGTGGGTGCATGTGTGTGTGAGTTTGCACTTGTCTGGTTATGCTGGTGTGTGCATGTGTGGGTGTGTGCATGCATAAGTGTGTGCAATGATGTGAGTGTGTGTTCATGTGTACATGATTATGAATGTTTGTACGTGTGTGTGTGTGTGAGTATGCATCTATGTGCGAGCGTATAAATGCACGCGTGTGTGTAGGGGGGCAAGTGTAAGGATGTGGATTGAGCAAGCCTACCGACATATGTGTGTATGCGTGTATGTGTGTGTGTGCATGTTTGTTTGTAGGGGTATGCATGCATGAAGGCGTGCATGTGTGTACGAGCTACGTATGTGCAAGTGTGTGTGTAGACATGTTTGTGTGCATGTTTGTGTTGTAATGTGTGTGTGTGAGAGTATTTGTTTGTGCGTGTATATGTATTCATTTCTATATGTGTTTGTTTGTGTGTGTGTGCATCTTAATGCATGGGCATGTGTGTATCCATTTGTATACATTTTTGTGTGTGTGCATCCATGTGTCTATTTGTATATTTGGGTATGTGTGCAAGTGTGTGCATGTGTGGGTGTGTTCTTGTGCATGTATGTTGGTATGTGTGTGTGTGATTTCCTATGCATGCATGTGTGTGTGTGTGCATGTCTATGCATGTGTGTGTGCGCTTGTTTATGTATATATAAATGTGTGCATGTGCTTTTGTGTGTGTGTGTAGGTATGCATTCATGTGTGCATGTGGCTATATATGTGTGTCTTGGTGTACGTGTGTACTTGTGAGTGCGTACGTGTCCATGTGTAGTCGCACATGCTTGTGTGCATGATTTCTATGTGCATACATATGTGTGTATATGTGCATATATGTGTGTCCATGTATGAGCATTTTACATGCTTGCATACATGTGTGTGCATAAAAGAGCATTTTGTTTGAGAGTCTTTTTATGTGTGTGCATGTACATGTGTGTATGTGTTCATGTGTGATCCTATGACTGTGTGTATGCATGTGTATAAGCTAGTGTATATGTGTATATATAGATGTGAATATGTGTGCCTAATATATGCACATATGGGCTAGTGCTCATATGTGTGTACAGGTGTATGTGTGTACGCGTGCCTTTGTGTGTCATACTTGTCTGTGGGTGTATGTGTGTTGTGTGTCTACGTGTATCTGTGTGCATGTGTGGACATGTGCATGCTTGTGTGCATGAGTATGTACTTGTCTATTAGCATCTGAGCATGTCTATGTGTGTTTGTTCGCATCCATGCATATCTATGCATGTCTGCATTTGTGTGTGTCTACATGCGTGCATTTGTGTGCATGTGTGTACATAGGTTTGCTCATGTGTGTATGTGTTTTGTGTCTGTACTTGTGCATTGGGGCATGAGTACGTGTTGTTGTGTGTTCATGCATTGTGCATGTGTTCATTTGCATGTGTTTATGCATGTGAGCTTGTGTTTGTGCATGTGTCTATATGTGCATGTGTGTGCATGTGTGAGTGCTTACGAGCAAATATATCTCTCTATGTGTGTTTGCTTCAGTGTGCATGGGTGCATGTATGTGTTTATTAATTTGTGCATGTGTGTATGCCTATGAGTGTGTGTTTGTGTGCATATGCATGTACATGCATTTGTGGGTGCATGTGCTTCTATATGTGTTGCATATGTGTGTGTGGCTTTGTGTTTGTGTGCATGAGTGTACTTGTGTTTGTGTGCATGTGTGTGAGACGATTGAAGGCTCAACTCATTGATTTGGACCAAAAACTAAGCTTTTTGTGGAGTGATAATCCACAAAAAACTATTTTTAAATATCTACATGGCCACAATGTTAAACTTTTTTCTTGGTAATTGTGGCATGTAGGATTATCATGATTTATGTGTATTTTGAGTTAGTTTTTGTAGTGATGCACTATGTTATATTAGATTTTTTAACAAAAGTCCTTTTCTACTCTAAAATCTTATACTTTTTTATAAAAATGTTTCGACCTAAGCGCGCAACCCCTCCATCAAGCCTGAAGGCTTGGGTCAAGTAACCATTAGTTTTGGGCACTGAGTCTTGGGGAGCTATAAGAGAGGAATTCAACTAAAATAGAGTCTTGTCTAGCTCGAGTATTGGACAAGTCCGAATCCTACAGTAGCTTGAGTTAATCATGTAAAGGCATGATTCCTGAACTCAACTTAGGCTAATGAATTGAGTCAAATGTTAATGATAAATAATTTATTTGAGATAGGTGGGATCCATTTTAGTATTATGCTCAGGTTCCTTAGGTAATGAAATTCTAACGAGACGATAAGGTAGCCAATTGTAATAGGCTCGATTATATATTGTGTATAGAGGAAGTGATAGATGGATAAATAACTTGCTTTGCTTTGTAATGTGGCACTAAATAAATGAAATCTTTTTATCTGAACTTGAGCACCTTTTTACCAACCGATCACATGTTTTTTTGATCGAATGGTCATGGTCCTCAACATTTATTAATAGTTTTTTTCGTCCAGTAGTCATTCAAAATGCTCAATCAAATGGTCAAGAGGCCCTCCACCTTTGTAAAACTTATACTAATCCTCACCACTGTCCATCCAACTTTTGGGTCTAACGATCCATATTATATCATGCTACAATTAAATATAGAACCATTAAAAGTTATTTTGAATAGATGTTGCTTCTTTATCTGCTCAGAATCGAATGATAGTTGCATTTCATATTCCTCTTTCGTCACCTATAACAATTATCATTTGTAAAAACAAACTCTAGATGTTGGGGAGTCATTTTGAGATGCTTTTATTGAATTAACTTGAAAATTTCATTAGCACTCAAGAGAAATCCAAATTTGAGAGTTTCAAATTTCAAAGTTCTTACAGGAGCTATGAGCTCTTTTACTTATTATTTCTTTTATTCTTTTTCATAATCTTTAGATTAAAGATTCATAAATTTTGCATGCAAAAATTTTTGTAAAGCTATCATTTTTTCTATGTTGCCAATTTTTGTAAATTTTCATGACTCATTGGTGCACTACTTTGTAATTGGTTTACCCTTACAAACCTTAGTAAAAGAGAGTTGCTAGTAGAAGCTCGAATGGTGATTGATAGTAGAACTTGGCACATGTTTTACTTGAACCAACTAAAAATTTTTGATGCATTTCTTTTATTGTTGAGCAATTTCATTTCATTGACTATCTTTTTAAAAATAAATTTTTATTTTTCAGGCATAATTTTTTTTCCTTAATTAAAAATTTTCCAAAATTTAAAACTTTTTTAACCCATAATTTATGACCTTCTACACATACATTTTGCCTTACATTATTCACATCAAATGGTATCAGACTGAGGTTTCTAATAAAAGAAAAAATTGGAAAGAAAAGATCCTCATGACTCTTCGTTATCTTGAGGATAATGTGATCTTATCTGAGAGATCTTTGTCACATCAACACCTTTTTTCAAAGGTGAGTTTTATCATTATTAGAAAACTTTTATTTATTTAATTTTAGAATCCAATGATTTGGAAATTTGGGATATAGGTAAAAATATGTTTGAATTTTTAACTAAGACAATGGTAGAGAAAAAGTGTGAAACTCATTAGATGAACTCACTCCTAAGTGAGTAGATCTTTCTTGTCTACATGCATTTGCATTTATGTGTAATGTGTATTCATGTGTGTTTTGTGCATGTGTATATGGGTTTGTATGTGGGTGAGCTTACATGCATGTGTGTGTGCACATGAGTGCATACGTGTGTCTATACATAATCATATGCATACTTACACAGGTGCATGCATAAATAAGTGTGCAAGCATTCTTGCATGTGTGTGTGAGTGTGTGTCTGTATGGGTGTGAAAGTGTGTGCCATGTTTGTGTGCATATGCATGTGTGTGCGTGTACTATATGAGTATGCATGTGTGTGTGCACGTTCATTGCTGTGAGTGCATGTATGTGTGCTTGACCCTGCACGCATGTGCATGTGTGTGCATGCATGTGTGCTTGCTTATGCACATGTGTGTTTACATATGCATTTGTTTGTGCTGATGTGTGCATGCATGTGCATGAGATAGTGTGTGTGTGTGTGTGTGGAAGTGTTCATATGTGCATGTGTATGTGCATGCATTCACATAAGAATGTGTGTCTATGGAAGTGTGCATGTGTACATGCATGCTTTATGTGTGTGTGCATGTATTTGTGTGTGTGTGCATGAGTATTTGTGTGTTAGTGTGCATGAATGGTTGTTGGTTGTGTCCAAGTACATGTGCATGTGTAAGCATGTGTAGGTGCACCTACGAAGATGCATGCATGAGTGCATGCATGCGCATGTGCATATGTGCATTCATGTGTGTGTGCTTGTGTGTGTATTTGTGCAAGTGTACGTGTATGTGGGTGTGTGCATGTTTACATATGTTTTTATGCATGATTATGAATGCCTGTACTTGCATATTCATGTATATGCATATGCATGTGTTTATGTAGTCTGTGTGCATATGTGCACGCATGCATATCTATGTGTGTTTGTGAGTGTGCCTACATCTATGTGTGTGTGCATGTGTCAATGCGTATGTGTGCAAGCATGCCAATGTGTTTGTGCATGTCTATTTTGTGTGTGTTTTGTGTGCATATGTTTGGTTACATGTGTGTTGTTGCATGCATGTCTAAACATTTGTGTTTGGTTTCTTATGCATGCATGCATGCATGTATATATGTGTGTGCATGTACATTTATCTATGTGTTCATGTACAACTGCTTGTGGGTATGTGTGTAGATGTGTGTGTGAATATGTGTGCGTGTGTGCATGCATGTGTGTGTGCAGACATGTGTTTGCATGCATGTATACACATGAATAACTATTGGTGCATACACATGTGTGTTACTTCATATATGTGTGCATGCATTCATTGGGTGCACATATGTGTGTGTGTGTGCGTGTGTTCATGCATGCACTTGTGTATGTGTGGGTGCACCCGTATGTGTGTGTCTTCATGTGTGTATGTGTTTATGTGCCTGTCCATGCACGTGTGTGTGTTTGTGCATGTGTGTATGAATGTGTATGTGAGCATGTATTTGCAATTGCATGTGCATGTGGGCATCTACATGTGTGCATTTGTATGTGTTTGTGTGATGCAAGTGTGCTTATGCATGCTCATATTTTTATGCATGTTTGTGCATGTATAAGTGCATGTGTGTGTGTTGGTGTATGCATAAATGGGTGTGCACATGTGTGTATGTGTGTGCATGCATATGTTTTTGTGTGTGTGCTTGTATATATGCCTATGTGTGTGCATATCTTTGTGCTTACGTGGATTTGTGCATGTGTGCATGTGTTTATATGTGCATGAGTGCCTATGTGTGTACTTATGTGTTTGCATGTATTTTTGAATATGCATGTGTATGTGGTTGTGTTTGAATATATATGTGCGTGTGTGTTTGTGTGTGCACACTTGTATGCATGTGAGCATATATGCATGTGTGTGTGCATGTTTGAACGTATGCATATGTATGTTTGTTTGCAAGTGTGGTTGTGTTTGTATTTGTGCATCCATGTGTGCGATCACATGTGAGTTTGTGTGTGTATGAGGGTGTGTGGGTGTATGTGTGTACATGTGTGTCTATTAATGTGCGTGTGCATGAGTGCTTGTGTATGTTCTTGTGTGTACATGCGTGTTTGTGTACAAGTGCATGTGTGAGCATATTTGTGTACATCTATGTATATGCGTGTATATGTTTTCATCTTTGCAAGTATGTTTGCTAGCTTTCTTGTGTGTGTACGTGTGGGTGTGTATGTGCTTTCCTTCCTACATGTGCATCCATTTGTGCAGGTGTGCATGTATGTGTGTGTGTGTGTGTGCATATGTGTGCTTATGTGAGTGCATGTGTTTGTGCTTGCACATATTTATGTATGCATGTTTTGTCATGTATGCGTGTGTGGCATGTGCATGCATGTGTGTGTGTGTGCATGTACACATTCATTCTTTGTGTTTCTATGCATGTGTGTGTTTGTGTATGTGTTTACTTGCTCATGTGTATGTACATGTGTGAGCGTGTATGCATGTTTGTCGGCCCATATGTATGCATGTTTGGATATATGCTTTTGTAGGTGTGTTTATGATCATGTGCATGAGTATTTGTTTGTGTTTTCTTGTGTGAACATTTGTTTATGTGTGTGTGTGTACGTGTGGAAGTGTATGCATGTTTGCATGTATGTGTGCATACGTTTGTGTGCTTGTATGTGTATGTGTGCTTACGTGTGTCTATTTTTGTGTGTTCAAGTGTGCTTGCATGTGCATGCATGTGTGTATATGCATGTGTATGTGTGTTTGGGTGTGCCAATGGGTGCATGTATGATTGTCTATATGTGTGTGCTTGTGTGCATGTTTTCTTGTGTGTGATTATTCATTTGTGTTTGCTTATACTTGTGCTCACATGTTCATGGATGTTTATGTGTGTGGGTATATGTGTGTAGCTATCACATACATATGTTTATGTGTATGTTCATATATGCTCTTGTGTGCATGTGTGTGCACTCATTTGTGTGTGTGTTTGTGCATGTCCGTGGGTGCATGTGTGTACACATGCATGAGTGTGTGTGTGTGTGCGTGCATGTGTATGTCTGTACGTGTTTGTGTGTGTGTGCATGCACACACATGAGTCTCTAAGTGAGTGTGTGTGTGGATCCTGGTATGTGTTTGTACATGTGTGTATATGTTTGCACATGTTCACCCACACTGACATGTGTGTGTTTTTTGAAGCATGCACACATGTGTGTCTGCAACTGTACATGCATATGTGTGTTTGTGCATGTGCGTAAGCACCTGTATGTGTCTATGTGTGGATGTAATTGTACTTGTGCATGTGTCAGTTTTTGTGTGTGTGTGTTTATATTTGTTTGTGCATGAGTGTCTGTGTGTGTGCTAATGTGTGCTTGTGTATGTGTTTAATGTGTTTGTGCTTGCTTCTTTATGCATGTCTGTGTGTGTACTTGTGTGTGTATGTACATGTGTGTACCAATGTGTGCGCATGCAATTGTGTCCATCCTCATGTGTATGTGTGCTTATGATTTAAGAGCATTTTGTATTGTCACAAACACACACCTATTATCCTTGCACCAATTCTGCAAGTATGTCGACGTAAAATTTGGTTGAAAATTTCTTCAAAAAATTCTTATAATTTAGTTTTGGCTATTTTCACCAACTTTTGTCATTTGTTGTTGTTTGTCATTTGCACTACCCTTGTTAGTAGATGTTGCTACCACCTAGCCCTACTCGTTCTCCTGGATGACCCGAACTAACCCTAGAACCTAGCTGATCTGCTCGACTAGCATTGAACCATTCGATATGCTTTGACCAATGATGACATGCATTAACTTGCCATCCTTCAATGACCCATGCTATTATGCCTGAATGATGCATACCTGAAAAACTAGACTGAAAGCTCTGCCCATGCAGCTTGCCCAAACATTTTTCCTCCCACCATTTCACTACTCACTATTTCTACCACCTAAAACACATAACACATTTAGAACTACTTAATTTAATTAATTCTATGACTTTTAAAGTCAATTTTTATTCAAAATATTTTTTAATTTACATTGAATTTTGGAATTCTAAAATGTCATTTAGAATTCCTAAAAGTGTAATTGATATTTTTAAATAAAATTTTTGTATTTATAAGTTAGCAAACTACTATTGTATCATTAATGTCTTTATAAATATAGATACTCATTAGGTTGTAAAGATGACGATCAATATGTTGGAATAAAAATTTCACTTGTTCATATGCTTTCACATTTGTGAGCAGAGTGTGTGATCCAACTCCAGTTGGAGAGATTCGAAGAATTGAAGGTGAGAAACCTTCCACTGTAAGAGTCCTCAACCAAATTGTCTTATGAGAGAAAAACAACGTTAAGAGACCTTCTACTATGAAAGCTTGTAACCAAACAAATTATTGATTTCTCTAACACCTATAAGTCTACATCCATTCTTTCACTCTCTTGATCTAATCAACAAACCACCACCATTCTCAACAAAGCTTCAAATCCTAATCTACTATCTTATTACCTTTTTAAGCCAAGTTTCCTCACTAACCCAAAGCATCACCTTGTCACTCTTTTTGATCTTTGGTGCTCTGTATGCCAACTTTAACAAAAAACCAAGACATCATCACCAAAAAGGCACTCTTTCAACAAATTTTATTTTTAGCAACTTTTATTTTCTCATGCAAGTGCATGTATGTGTGAGTGCATGTTTGGGCATGCATGTGTGTGTGTGCATGTTCATGTAAGTATGTGCATGCATGCATGTTCATGTTTTTGGCATATGTGCACATGTGTATATGCGTATGTGTGCATGTTTGAGTGTGTGAATATACGTGTGTGCATATGTGAATGCATTTTTGTGCTTGTGGATAAGTATGTGTGTGTATGTTCATGCATGTGTAAATGTGTGTTTGCACGATGCTTGTGTGTGTGTGGGTGCATATGTGTCGTATGTGTATGTGTGCTTGTTTATGTGCACATATGGGTATATGTGTTTGTGCATATGCATATTGGAGCATGTGTGGGTGTTACTGTGTGTGTGTGTGTGTGTGCTTGTGTGCATGTATTTGCATGTACGTGGGTGTGTTTGTGTGCCTTTGTTTGTGCATGTTTGTGTGTATGAATGTGGTTTTGCATGGTTGTGTTATTAACCCTTACCCATGTTATTTTATTTGATGATAATAAATCTTAAATATTTCTAATGAATTTGGTTTAGTGAATTTTTTTATTCTAAATATTTGATGCTTATATTCATGGAGAATTTGAAAAACGTAAAGAACCAAAAGTGAAATCTCATAAAAATCATCATGATGGAAGCGGCAAACCACCAAGAAATATTTTTTTTGACATTACTTTTAAGTATTTTAATTTCATTTTTAGAATATTAAGCTTCATTAAAATTTTTTTTTCAAGGTACAAAATATCAATTAACTTTCATCTCTCTTATATCCTTGATCACTACTTTAATTCAATATTTGAAACACATATTTCTCAAATATTTGGTTAATATCTTTGAAATCCTTTTATCTAGTATTGATTTAAATTAGAAATTTAAAACACAATAAAAAAATTCTAATTATTTTCCCAATAATCATTAGTGGTTCACTAATTGCTATACCATTCATGGGAGGTTGAGGCATGAATCTTGAGCCTGTTCGACACATTTGATTTAGCTCGGATCATGAACATTAGCCTTTAAGATCGTAATTAATCATTTGATTATTGGTGCACATGGGTGATTAAATCCCAGATGAACCAAGATGCAGCCAACCTCAAAATTAGGTCGCCTTTATCGTATGCCAGATTGGTTATATGGAGAGAAATTCATTCAAATACACCACGTGGGACTAAAAGTATTTCTTTTACTATGCAACAAACTTCCAAATTATGTGAGTGAAGTGAGCCATTTGATAATGCATTTTCGCGGATGAACTATCCCCATCATATCTTATTTTTCAACATGCTAATTCTATTAGTCGTTTGATCACGCAGTTTGGCAAGAGCGTGGTCTGTGTTTCTGCTACTCGACAAATTAAATCATATCCTCATATCACAATTCTGATCTAATGACTCATATTAAATGTATATTTCTGAAAAGAGCTAATTAAATTCTTTTTAGCCAATAACACAGTATTTGCAATCGAATGGCCTGTGTTTGATCCAATATAACAGTTCCAATGCAATGGCTCTTTTAGCTGCTTTTTTGAGCCATTGGCAAGTTTTTTTAAATATTAAACTTCTAATTAAAAATTGTGGAAGTGAAAATGTAATGGCTAAATTGGGTGTTTGGTAAGTGCTTTTAACTATTATAAGATGTCTATAAATAGGAGATATTTTTAGCAAAATTTGTTGAGTAAAACTTCTACAAAATTTCAAAGAAGAATTCTCAAGTCGTAAACTTAAAGCAATGCACAACAGTTGCTAATCGTCACCTCTTTACACTACCCCTCTCTTCAATGAACTCCAAATTTTTTAATTCAACTTCTAATTAGCTAAATTTTCATTTTTTTTAACTTTATAGCTAATTAAATTAAAATAATTTTTCAATGTGAAAAATTTTTTCAAGCATAGAAATTTATTTGTCTAGATTTTTTTCATCATTTTCTTTCCTATTTCTATCAATGTTTTTTGCTGTAAGGCTATTATAACATGTTTTATTTTTTTATTATAAAAGTTTAGCCTAACAATCTTTTAATGAAAGGTTTATTTAGTTGTTTATACCTAATTTTTATTAAGGGTGGTTGTATACTTGATTTTAAACCAAACTTCCTAAAAATTACTTATGTACGTGTTTAAATTTTTGTACCTTCATATTTCACAATTTCTAAAACTTTATATAAAAAAATAACATATTTTTAAGAAATTAAAGTTATTAATTTTTGCAATTCCCCATCTTTCTAATCAATATTTCAATTGGTATTAGAGCAAGGTCCCTTTTAGTGAGAAGAATTCTTTGGGAGATCTATGGCTCAAACTGATGTTGCGACAAGGTTCAATGAAGGTGTGTGTTCCAATATGCTACCACTCTTTTATGATGATTATTATCTTTATTTGAAGATTGAGGTGGCAAGTCATTTAAAATTTGTTAATTAAAACAATATGGGAATTGATGCAAGTTCCTTTTGATCTCCTCAAAAACAAAAATGCATAAAGAACTTTTGTAGCTAAACCTTTTTTATGAAATGGATGATAACGAAAAAAATATAAAGTGTAATTAATTGATCGATCAGAAATATTTTATATTATGCTTTTAATGTTATAGAATTTAATAGAATCATATATTTAGAAGCTTCCTATGAGATTTGTCATAAATTAGAAGTAACATATGAAAGCACTTCTTTATTAAAGAAAACAGAATAAGAATAATGACACATGACTATGTTATTTAAGATTATTTCAAATGAGTTCATCAAAAGCACATTTATTAGATTTACTAATATCACTAATGCATATATGATCTTGGAAAAGTGAATTTCTATGAATAAATAGGTAAAGAAGATACTACAAATCTTGTTAAAAGAGTATGATCCATTAGCCACTACCATCAAGATAGCCAAAAATATTTCTATGATGATAACAGATGACTTTATGGGAGAGCTTATGACAAATGAGCTAGAAATTGATAGGAGAAAATAAGAAGAAGAATTAACTGAGAAGAATAAAATAAAGAAGGAACAACTAATAGTATTGAAGATAGAGGAAGGCATTTTACAAAAGGAATCCACTGATGATGATGGAAAAGCTTTAATTTTGAAAATTTTATATGAGGTTCTTAATGATGTAAGAAAGTACAAAAATCAAAACTTTAAGAGAATGATAAGATGGAAAGAGAAAAATATTTGTCATGAATCTACAAAGCCAAGGTATTATACCAGCATATCCTATCATACAAGCAAGAGTTGAAAAAGAAAAGAATAAGAAGAAGAAAAGTATGAAGAAGAAGAAAGCATTGAAAGAAGCTTATAGTGATTCAGAAAAAATGAAGAGGAGAATAATAATGAAAGATTCTTTTACATGATGGTTAAAGAAGAAGAGGAAGAAGAAGAGAGTGCTTCTTCAAGCGAGGAAAAGGTAAGAATTCAAATGTCAAATTAGCTAAATAATTACGTTATTTTGTAAAAGGTAAGAAAATTTAAGTAAAAAATATGAGAAACTTGAGAGGAATTTCTTGAATGTGTAGGTCTTTGTGATGAAATAAAAAATACCAATGATGTCTTAGTACAAAACATTAATGTACATGCTTCCTTAGTTAAAGATTTTAATAATTTTAAATCTTTGCACTTTAGTTGTTCATTTACAAGAGCAAAGTCAATTAGTAGAGATGTTAATGTTCTTAGAAGATTTGATATGCATAAGTTTAATAATAATATTTACTTGTCACAAGGTTATAATAAACATATATATAATTACTACATGCTTTTAGGTCCCACTTCATATACATGTAGAATTAGAAATAAGTTCACTCAAACTATCCTACTTATGCATGGGTAGGAAGGCAAATACTAGCTTGACTAATCCTAAATTTATTGAACCCAAAATGGTTTGGATTACTAAATCTAACAATTAATTTGTGAGTGCAAGCATATCTTCTTTCCAAGGTCGAAGAGAACATGTGGTTCTTAGATAATTGGTGTTTAAGACACATCAGGAAACATCAAGCTATTCACCTAACTAAGGGCCTT